>JAHZMX010006359.1:0-12120 GCA_027743895.1 Seira musarum | reverse complement strand
GATCATTTGCTCTAAACTCATAATTAAGTATTCATCCAATACGTAAATAAATTACGATATAAACAAACAACGGACCGTAAACCAGTTTCATTTGATTCGTCGGTTTTCTTGGCGAAGATCAAATCAAAACATTTTTGTTAAACTGAAAGATGGATTGTAATATCGAATTTCACCATCCACAAGTTTAACATGATGGTTTCAATTTATTTCATTTATTCGCAGCTTCCTTTGTCAGAAATATCACGTTCGACAAAGATACCAACCTTTCAGCAAGAACTGTGTTAGCTGCTGCTATGCTGAATCGTGAGCGAAGTAGAAAAGTACTGACAGTACTCATGGGCGTTGACACTTATGAAGAAGGACAACAGGGCATTTACGAGGCGGCTGAATCGGCTGAAATAGCCAACGAAATTTTTCCGGGTACCGTTGAAGGAATCTATTTTCGGAGATATAATGAATCAGAAAGAGCAACTTTAAATAACACGTTGAACGGCATAGAAATATTTCGGAATATAACCAAAAATGCTGCTCTAAACATTGGCTTAGAAGAAAATTGCCACCTCTTTGTTTTCAGTAACCTTTATACAAGAAATATGACCATGACTTGGATACAAATGATTGAGAAAGCAGACTTTGTTATTTGCGTTCATGCACTTGGCAATATCAAGAAAGATATGGAGTTGAGATTTCGTATTGTGTCAGCAAATATGAAACATAGCCGCGATTATATGGAAGCAATAAATCCAAACATATTGGTAATGTGGAGCTCGTCCTGGTCAACAAAAAACCGTAACTCATCGCTCGAGGATATAAAAAATATGAAGGGCTACTGGGAAAAATTCAATAACTTTTCGAGAACAAGCAAATTCGTTGGATTTATGAACCCTGCAATCGAAATAGCAATTTTGGGCACACCAAGAAACTTGGGATGGTGGACTTTGACTGGTAATACTTTGATCGACAATGTCGTCGGATGCGTTCAAAAAGGTAAGCACTTTATTCAGCTGTAGCAAGATATAAGTGTTGCCATGGATGCTCTATTTCATGCCACCTTTATAGCGCAAATGTTTTTCAGATCCAATTTTTTCCGTATATATTTTAATTTTTGCTAAAACCGTACAAGTTTCTGGCAGATGAATTGTGTTTAATTGAAGACAGACAGGTATACCAGCTTAATGAAATAAAATTGCAGAGTTCGTTACAATTAAATATATTAAAACCCAAAGGCATCTCGGTTAGTTATTTTAGGTTTTTACGGCAAATGCTTATCAAAAATTTAAATTCAGTATTCTCAAGCGACATTCGTTTGTGTCTTTGAAGTCAGGGTTAAAATTTAAATGTGAATTATATTACCGCGCTGCACAATAAGTTTATTTCATTTTTGAATTCATGCATTGAGTTAGATGTCCAAATCCCACAATTCGGATCGTTATTAAAGCAATGTTGGATTTTCTTAGTTCTTCCGCAGCTGACATCTAAAACGGTTGAAACGGAGACAATCTCATCTAGTGGACATGAGCCTACCGAAACAACCACACTAACGAATTATTGCGCAACGGTAACAGAAACGCCACCCCCTTCTCTCGATACATCAACCGAAGATAACCGGCAGCGAACCACACAGAAGCATGTTCAGCAACAGTACCCAATTGTATATAACAGGCAAAGAAAGGCAAATTATGCGTCTTCATTAATGGCTGGAGCAATTGGCGGAATTATTGTCGTTCTTATAGGAATTGGCTTGATTTTCCTTACGAAAAAATGGTGGGGATATTTTCGAACAAACATTTTAAGAGAACGAGTTAGTGCCGAAGATTTGAATGCCAATAATTCGGCGGTATCAACTAAATTACTACAAGCTAATGTGTAATTGTCGTTAATCTAACTGTCAGATGTAGAAATAAAAAGCTCTGTGCAATTAAAGTTTTAAATCATAATATTTGATTCAGTTTGAAAATACACTATGTCAATCTGATATTCTGAATTAGCAAATAAAATCCCGTAGAATCCAAAAGTAGTAAAGTCAATGATATCCCCAGCTCAAAAAAGTAAAAACCCACAATGATGAAAACAACCACTTTGTTATCAACTCGTTATAAGTGCGTTCTAACCTTTGCCCAAAAAATTACTTGAGCCATGGACACTTCAAATTATTTATGCTTTTAGAATTGAAAATGTCGCCAAAATAACAATTCCAATTGGCGCCATCAATGAACCTAATCGCCGTGTGCAAAACCAATAACTGCGAAAGGTATATGATGTGACTGATTCCATGAATTTTACCACTCTTTTTCGCTTGATGTATTTGTGATAAAATAGGAGAGATCGTTGTCACTCCGGATGCTGCACGTATCTCCAAGCATGGCAAAATTGACAATTTATGAGTGTTTTGTGACAATCACCGGAAGTAAGTCTAGACTATAAAGCTTTGACAGTTCATCGGTTGAATAAAGTTCATTAAATTTGCTGCATATAATTTTTGAATTGTTGACGCCTGTGCTTGAGTATACCACTTGATTTAGTTTCCAGGTATTCGACTAGTTTGTGAAAGCAGAAAGATAAAAATATTTTATATAATTGGTTTTGCTCGGTAAGGAATCAGAAATGGATTTTTACTCAAGGCAATAACGTTTAAACCCAATAATTGAAAAAACAGAGAAAATAAAAATATTTACACTCGTTTAATTCGCGTTTACTCTATTCTAATTCATTTTTACTATATATTTACCCATCCATATATTTAGTTATTTTATCCATTTATATTATTACCCACGGGCCATGTCTGCAAGTAAATAAAAATTGTACAAAAGGTTTTTGGATATGATAATACGCGTAGTCACCATATTGCGTTAATCCTTAGTTTCGAAAAAATCAGTTTTTCGTATTAGTTTGCACTTTCCCTATAACAAAGCCACAAAATTCTTACGCCTTTGTAATTCAACTGCTGGGTTTTGCTTACTACCTTCTTTCCTGATGCAAACAGGCAGACAAAAGCACTACTAGAGTAAAATAAAACTTCGGGTATAGGTTTTTTAGGGCATACCATTTTTTGGCGGTTATTTTTACGCAGTATTGCTTCTTGCATGCGCAACTTTTGGAATGAAAAAAAGTTTGGATACTTCCATTTTCACACGTATTGATACTTTCCGATTTTTCATTTTTTCAAATTGTTTAAGATTCATATGGGCGCTTTATGCCTGTGTCTTAGGCCACTTTCAAATGAAGCAATTTAGTTTTAGCTTTTTGAGCTGTTTTTATATTTTGTCCGCTGCGAAAAAAAAATCTGCGAATTTATTTTCGTTGCAATCATTTTTTCATGACAAAAATTGCAAAAGCTGAAATAAAAAGTGCGTAAATATAACCGCCTACAAATGGTATGCCATAAAAACCGCATCCAAAGACTTAATATTTGCGAAAGCGGTAATGTTATGAACGCTTTATCCAAGAAACAAGCAAACACTTGATAAACATGTTCCCTGTCATTACTATCTTCTCTGATGCAACCGGTCAGCATATAGCGCTACGAGTGTAAGGGAAAAACCATGTTTTGATGTTGCGATAATGTTATCTACGTTTAATCCGAATATGTGCAAACACAAACATGTTTGGAAATGATAACATGTATTTTATTTGTTCTTGTTTCATGAGCATCCTGTCCAAGCTGATAACGAAATCCTGACTCATGAAGGCATGATCAATTTGCATTGAATAACATTTATGCAACTGCGTGTAAATTAATGAATTGCCCGCAATGTTTAGTCCCCATATGACAATTTTCAGGAGCAGTTGATCAAAATTTGTCGAAATATTATGGGAGGGAACATTTTGGCGATAAGTGTTTTTGCACTATTGCTTGTATTTGGAGCAGAGTGTGTAAACTGTGTTGATTTCGATCAGGAATTTTTTGGAGTGGAATTTTCACCATGGATCCAAGACAAACGTTTGAATTACACATTTGACGATCTAAAAATTATGTTGGAGGTTGTGTCCACAAAATTTTCGAAAATAAAAGTTTGCTGCGTGGAACACGACGATGGTATGATGTTAAGATTTATCCAGTTACAGGATTTTATTAACAAATATTGCAGCTCAGCAAATTTAAACACGACGTACTCAATTTATTTGCAGATTTGTACCCAAAGAGTCCTACAGACAACACAGGTACTAACTTTTTAGGGAGAACTGTGATAGCCGCCGCTTATCTGAATCGTGAGCGAGGTAGAAAAGCACTGACAGTACTAATCGGCGTTCAGACTTACCAAGAAGGGCAAACGGGCATATTTTACGCGGCCAGTTCTGCTGAAGTAGCCAACGAAATTTTTTCAGGAACAGTTGAAGGAATTTATTTTCGGGATTATAGTGAATCAGACGGAGAATACTTAAATAACACGTTAAATGGGATTGAAACACTTCAAAGGATAACCAAAAATGCTGATCTCAAAATTGGTTTAGAAGAAAAATGCCCCAACTTTGTTTCCAGTGACCAATTATCAAGAGATATCACGATGACTTGGATAGAATTGATTAAGAAAGCAAATTTTGTTATTTGCGATCATGCACTTGGCGATATCAAGAAAGATTTGGAGTCGAGTGTTAGAATTGTGTTCGTTCATATGAATAATAGTCGAGACTATATGGAAACAATAAATCCAAACATATTGGTAATGTGGAGCTCGTCCTGGCCAACCGAAATCACTAGCTCATCAATTGAAGGTATAAAAAATATGCAGAGTTACTGGGAAAAATTCAATAATTTTTCGAGAACTAGCAAATTCGTTGGGTATATGAACCCAGCTATGGACATCGCAATCTCAAGCATGCCGAGAAACTTGGGATGGTGGTGTTTTACCAGTGATAATTTGATCAAAAACGAGTACGGATGCGTTGAAACAGGTACACAATTTGGAGTCCTATCAACTTCGCTTGACCAAACAATAAATTTATATCATTTTTCGAATCATGCTTTAAGTTAACTGTCGAAATTCCTTAATTTTGTTTGGTTTTAACGTATTTTGCCTTTATCTTAGTTTTGCCGCAGCCCGCATCTAAAGGCGCGAAAACCGAGGCATTCCCAACCCCTGGACTTGAGCCTACCGAGACATCCCGACTCACGACATATGGCGCAAAAGAAACTGGAACGCCTCGTCCTTTTCCTGAAACCTCAACCCAGGATAACAAGCAACAAACGTCAGCGGATGATAACCAGCAAGAAACCTCAACCGAAAATTACAAGCAACCAAGCTCAACCGAAAATAACCAGCAACGAAAGTCAAATCACGTATTCATGTCTTCAATATTGGCTGGAGCTATTGGCGGAACAGTGTTCGTTCTTGTAGGAGGCTTGTTTATCGTGATGGTGAAAAGGTATGCAAATGCTGGGATACCCACTTCAAAAGAGCGACTAAATGCGGAAGATGGTAACGCCGATAATACTGAGGAATTAACTAATTTACTGCAAGCTAACGTAAAATTGTCAGTACTTGAACCGGCAGAACAACAAAAAGTTGGGTTAAGTTTGATTTAAATTATCAATAGAAGAAAACTGGCACAATATCAGTCACAATATCTTAGATCGTCCTGATATATTAAATTAGCTGCAAAAATCCCGCAAGACTGAAAGTTTCTTAAGCAGTTATCTTAATTTCTGTGTATATGTAAATATGTATGCATTAACACGTACATTGCATAGTAATAAATTTAAATTAAATGGGAAATGTCTTCTGGCAATGGTTGTGCTACCTGTTCTTCACCATTTCCTACATGTATTGCCATCCAAACTAGTCAATAAAGTCATAAAGTTAAATCGATTAATGGATTCAGAGTAAATTGCCAAATTGAGGGATTGAAATTAATTGGACGTGTCAATTTGATTAAACTCTGATGCAAATTAATTGGACACAAAAGACATAAATTTTCACGTATAATGGGTAAGATAAGATAGTTTTGGATAACTAAAATACTTTCGATTTTAGTAAGAGGATGTTTGGAAACGTAATACTGAATCGAAACATTTATTGGGAAGTTAATCAAGGCCAATGAAGCCATACCCACATGCTTTTTATTCTGCACGCTTCATTACAAGTTTACAATATTGTCACCTACGTTAAATATGAGCCTTTGGGCGCATAGTTGAATTGAAACAGTAAAATACCACAAATTAATATTAATGCAGTTATTTTTTATGCTTTAAAGGATTTATTACACTTCCTTTATTCGAGTACCTATTACCACAAATGAGAAAGTCAAATGAAATGAAATATTAAAATCCATGTCAATGCTCCTCTTGATTGTCAATATGTACTTTGGTGTTCCAATAAAATAATGAGCACGTCAATTCCTCCAAACTTGCATGCACGTTCTTTATAAAAGAACTACCTGATATGTGCATGAAACACATTTATTAGCTAATCCAATTGGAGTAATCATTGCCAATTTTGCTTACTTTGTCAAGCTAATTAAGTTATTAAATTTCAAGCTAAAATGGTACGGGAATATTTCGACAACCATTCCGAAAAATCGAGAATGTGCCGAACAGACAATTATGTCACGTAAATCTTTATGGCTTGTGATTTAAAACGCCTTGTGGAACAGGACTTCCTTTTTCGCATAGAAACTTGCATTAATGGACAAAACAGGGTAAAATGGCAAGTGAAACGAGTTTTCTTAAATACTTGAGTATTTTTCGATTCCAATCTTTATTAGATATTTCAGCAAATCCAGCAGACATTAAGAATCCTAGTTTCCCTGGATGCACTTACGAGGAATGTGCAAGGTTGGGTTCTCTCGGATTTCCAAACCGACTTCACCTTTCGATAGAGCATCAAAAATAGTGCATATAGTGTGAAAATCAGCTCAACATGAGCCCTTTTATTGCTTTTCTGTCGACTGAAAAATTTTTTACCATGAGCTTTAGTATAATCTTAGTGGAGTTTTACGTATGGTAAACGTCATTGACCATTGGATCCCACATTCGCCTATCAAAAATTCAAATTTTTAACGTGAAAAAAATCCCAGACAGAATTTGAGAAGAGGAAATTAGACGAAAATTTGGTAAAAATTTTATAATTATACATCACGGATGAATTTTGAGAAATTTTTCTTTTGCTACACCCCTTAAAAAGTATCCACAAGTTCCTGGTTGCAAAAGTTTTAGTCGACAATGAACCAAAAAAGGGCTCATGTTGAGCTGATTTTCACTTTATATGCACTATTTTTGATGCTCTATCAATTGGTGAAATCAGTTTGAAAATCTGAGAAAACCCAACCTTGCACATTCCTCGTTAGTTTGTTACAAAGTAGTTTAATTAATTAACACTTTGAAATTTCCGATAGTGTTTGGTTAAACCACGGAGAAAAAAACATTGGCTAGCGAAAGGCGACAAAAAACTTAGAGAAGAAATACTCTAAAGCGCCTATGTATTTTGAGTGTTCCAGGAAGTTCCTACAGGGTAAACTGTATGCTTAGAACGGAATCGTTCTTAATATTTGATTTATGCATGGGTTCGATAGTTCTCTCTTTGCCCCATTTTTATACCGCACGTATTGTTCTGTCTTTTGTCTATTTAAGTAGCTTGTCTGGGGGAAATTTTTATGCTTTTAGTGATATTTCAATTATTGTTAATCATAGTTATGACGAATTTTAATTACAAATGCACTAGAGTGAAGAATTAAGCCTGACAAATATGCCAATGTATTGTAATAGTAACCAGTTACCACCAATTTATATAATTTAATCTAAAATGCCATTTCAAGGTTTACGATTTCCATTAGACTTGTGTATGTTTGTTATTCCGCACGCGAAAGCTCCGGTCCAAAAACCATTCCTGTGTCTTGAGTTGCACCAATTTGTTAAAGTTAAGGATTTATAAAATAAGAAAGTAATTCTAGTGAACATAAAGAGTTGTTTATTACAGTAAGGGTTTAAGTAAATAAAGGGGTTTTTAATCCGTATTAAAACCATACCTCCAAGTTCTTGTGTAATCTACCGTTACGCATCTAAAGTTCCTTTCCTACCAAAAACGTTCTCCAAGTTACCATCACAACACGGCACCAAGAATAAAGAATTCCTTTCCGCGCCACCACCACCAAGATAAGTTACCGCACCGCCGTTCAAGATTAGTTGTTTACCAATACTCACACCACTCCAGAAATATACAATTCTTTACTGACGTTCATAAAAAGACTTTGAAGTTGCACCAACATAATAACCTGCAACGAAAAGTAAACCCACCGTGCATAACAACTCCTCCAACCCTCAGTCCGCCGTTTACTCATCCATCTAGTCTCCATCCATCCCTGTTGTTGCCCTTATATTTGTATCTAAGGATTAAATCGCATTAAATAACTTCCTTGTGCCTAAGTTTTGTGAACATAGTTGAAGTAAAATATATGCTTAGACACTGCCACGGTTACCTTTGCAATATCGGCCTTTTTAACGCTTTATTCCACTGACGTGCACATCCAACCTTTAAATGCCCTTGTATTCCACGCGCGGCCTGTTTTGACAACAATGTAGAAACAAACATCCTGTTTTTTTGGAACCAAATATAGTTTATGGTTTGAGGTGTATTAACTTACCTTAGGCACACCTGCAAATGTACACGCAAACCAGAAAATGTTGGCCTTGCGCTAGAGCTTTATAAGTTCATGGAACATCGTTTGTTGCGCAGCTAAAGCCTCATTGCCAAATTTATTTTGAGCGGAGGAAAACAGGAAGTTAAAAAGACGAAAATAACAATGTCGCCACAACGAAGGTTATTTATCCCAAGTTAAAAAACAGTTCGGGCCGTGTGTACACCCAGTGCAAACGTGTATTTTGGTCATATTTACTTCTGTAGTAGATATAAAATTAGCCAAACTGAGAAAAAACCGAATCTAAATAAAATTTCCATTTCAAGTTTTATAAACTAGTGCTTTGAGTAACAGGATGCAAGTATTTCAACCAGGAACAAGTATTTTTTCACTATGTTTGTTTTTATTTTTTGTTTCCACATGGCAGTCAGCTAACCAAACTGGATTTCTGGGCCTCAACGATGGGATGAGGATCTTTCAAGACTGTTTGATTCACATGATTGTAAATCATGTCAGGATAAAGGTTAGTACGCACAAAAATTAAACTTTTTCCCTGAGGATGTATTTATGACGACTTTTTTGCAGGATGGGGCACATAGACCCGCTTTGCTAAATGGCCTATACAATCTGGCATCGTTAAAGTATCCATCAGTCGTCTCAGTCCACGATTACGAATTTGGTGACCGTTCCATAGCGCCACTATCCACCAATTCAAAATCTAAATGTTTGGATTTGAACCTAACTGCGAAACCAAACCAAGGATTCAAATTTAAAGCGGTTCCACAACAAAAAACCAAATGCTCTGTCACGGTTTACATTGACTCTCCGTTTTGTGTGGGACCATTAACAACTGCGCAGTCGCCACCTCCCGACTATGCATTCGTCTTTTACAATGAGGTGGAAAGATACCAAAATGGAACTGATTATCCAACATATAAATCAGGAACGTTTACAATTTACATCACACAAGATCGCGAAAAAAGTGATAAGAGGCAATTGCAGCACGATATTCTTCAAATGGAATTCTGGTGGTTTCCAAGAGGCAAATGCTGTGCAATATTTGTTCCTACAAAGTTGGTCTTTTTCACTCATGATTTGCACTTACTGGAATCGGTGAAAATTTTGAGCTGCCCAAACATGAGATTATTCTATTCCTGTTTGTACGAAAAGTGCTTGAAAGTGTATAATTTCAATATAATTTTTCTAACTATGGCTAAATGTCATTTCTTATGCCATAAGCACTTTAGATTGCAGGAACATATGGTCGACATATTTGATGCTACAAACCTTCAAAACGTGACCCAAATAGTTTACGCGTCCTGCAAGGAGAAAACGGTTTTACTTCCTGCAAACTCCGAGAATTCGTGGAATTCCAAAAATCAATTTCGGGAAATCCCTGTAGGCAATCTGCAACGGCTCTTTGTCAAGGAAATTATGGGGAACATTAGTTATGTGGATGATTACCTGGGATATCACAGTAACGCTCATGACGCTGAAGGCATTATAACTTTACTGGGTGATGAGTTAATAGCCAACAAATCGCAATTCAATTTTCACCAGTATTACTCAGATTATCTACAATCACTACCTATTAATTACGTTTCGTTTGCCAATGAATTTGAACAAGTTCATTTTGTAATGTGTTCAAAAATTACCAAACAAGGTTTTCTTAGTCTCCTTGGGTTTATTTCGGGATATAAGTGGGAAGTAAGGCTGTCATTAGGGATTGCTTCCGTCGGCGGATGGATTATTGTGCAGGCATGTACCAAAAATTCTCAAGCGTAAAGAACACGATGAATACTGAAGGGTTTGATATACTTGACGGTGTTCTAGAAATCTATAAAATTTTGAGCAATCAGGAAGCTTTCATAATGCGGCGGTATAAATTTTTATTTACGGTTTGGATTCTGTGCGGTGTAGTGCTAAGCAATGCTTACTTAGGTAGTAAATATCGAAATGCTCACTGCGCCAATTCCAGCTTCAAAGATTGATACGTTTGAAGAAATTTTTAAGCATCAAATCCCAATTTACTCACCTAGTAACGGAGATGATGTTTACGGCAAGCATTTAACAAGCCTTTTATTATCAGCAGCTGATTCATACTGTTTTTGAGTCACTTTTTAATCGAGGGTGTGCTGAGGAAATAAAGAATTGCAATCCCAAACCATTATGCCTTATCGAAATTAAAAGCTGGAACTATTTATAACTCCCATACTTAAAGATATCGCAAAATATCCTAGTGTCTTTTATGAAACATACAAATTTAACGCTAACAACAACTCAAAAGAAGTTGACGAAAGAAATTTAAACTTGGAAGTAACGCCTAAGCAAGGCCTTGAATATGAAAGGTTCTTTGATTCATATTACCTTAACGTTACATCTCAGTGTAGATCAGAAGCTTACGTGAATGTTTTATCAAATGTGATTACACTGAAATTTCAACCTTTGCAAGGCATTCAAAATGGTTCAATTTCGGCTGACATTGTTATTTCAAAAAAATCTTTTGGGTAAATTTACCATGATGTTAAAATTGAGAATACTAGGTTTCCGGTAGAATGGATCAATTCTCGGATATATTTATTTCAACAGACGGGACTCATTCCCATGTGGCAAAAATGGCAGGGCAGAGTTAATACATGGAATGACACAGTGGCATACGCGAGATCAAGTGAAGTGGGTCAGTTTGCCCCAGCAAAATTGAGTGACAATACAATTGTCATATTTTATTTTCATTTTAATTAGTTAGCCTCTACCCTCTTTTTATTCTGCTGGGAGGTTAGAATACAAATTCTTGAAATGCTGAGAATGTACTGGTTCCGTTTGAGGTTATACATTGATCGATTTGTGAAATTGAGAGCGTGCATTCATATGTGCTTCAAGAGAAAAAACTAAACCCAAAAAGAGCACAGCATTATCCTCATCAAGCGCAACCTATAGGGTCAGTGTAAGCGACTACTAATTACCGAATATGTCATGTGTAATTAAGACAATTTTACTGCAAACAATCTTTAATAATGTTAGTCACTTTTATTAGAGTAGCATGTAAGGAAAATTTGCTTTCTTAAATTTAGTAAATGGAATAAAGTCTCAATGTAGTCTCTGCTGACAAGCATTCGGATTTTAAAAAACAGAAATAGTTTTGGATGGATGAAACTAAGAAGGCACATATAAAAATATAAACCAAATATATCCTATAAAATGTATTTGCAAAAATTGTGAATAGAAATAATGAAAATCCGGAAATAGTAAAGGACAATATAAAGTTGTGAAATTCATAATCCTCTAAATTCAAAAGTTCCCGGAGTATGAGATAATGTGGGTCAAGGTTTGTTAACCAGATGAAAAGTGGAAATGGAATCCCGAAAATTGTCACAAGAATTACACAGTAAACCATGAAAATTCCAACTATTGTAGACTTGTCCTGACCTAAAAACCAAATTAAAATGTTACAGTGGGTGTGCTTCTAATGACGAAAGTTACTGTCCCGTTTGGCGAGGTCGGATTATTGGTTCCGGTGGCAAAAAAATCAAATGGGACGACACATATTAT
>JAHZMX010006358.1:0-14498 GCA_027743895.1 Seira musarum | reverse complement strand
TTACAAGTCGACAAGTGAAATAAAGGTCATAAGGAAGACAAAAAGTAATTGAAGCGGACAGAATCCGGATGACTTTTTACAATTCCAAGTAGCAATTAATAGTAGTTCATGGGAATCTCAAGCCATTTCGGAAGAATATCCAAATGTATTAAAAAGGAAAAGTGTAGATCAAACTTCCGCTGTTGGTTCAAGTCAATTTTAATATGAGGTAAAATATTTAATGTGAAGACGATGAAGTAATAAAATGACTGGAGCAGGACAACGTAATCCATCTTCACTTCTTGTTAACAAAGTCGTTATCCATGCATGATAAAGGGAACATCCTCACATGAAAGTTTGAGAAAGTCAAGCAAGCAACGATACAAGTTTGCAAAAGCCATTTTCTTGGTGATGAATTCGCGTTTCGATGCAGAATCCTTTCTCCCATACAAATTTATCGAGTGTCTAGTGTACATTACTATAAGTTTAGAAGATATATGTGTATGGCTATGCATGTACTTTATGGATCTCATGGTTTTGAGAAAGCCACTTTGCATGCGGAATATATATGAAGTCGTGTTTAAGATGCAGAGGAGAAGAAATTGAGGCGAAAGGTGTTGAAATGTGAATGATACTTTCGCAAGTGATGAATGACTAACTTTCCTCTCGCTCTTTCTCTTGGAAAGTGAGTGAGAATTACTCAAGTGGCTAAGCAGCTACAAAAAACTTCTAGTTAAGTCGGACTTTCTGTCCGCCTATTCCATTTCGAGTGGGGCTCTGTCTTTCTCCCTTTCCATCACTGTGTGATTGTGTACCTAATGCATATTATGAAATAAAGTAGAGCCAGAGTAAAGACAGGAAACGGAAAGGTAAGGTTTAACTAGGGTAAGGTAAAAAGAAAGTCAGCAAACCAAGCCAAACTTGTCTCCTCCTTTCTTTCTCGTAGAGGCTTTCCCCCAAAAGAATGTTCATCAGCATAACAGGTAAAGATTAATGGACCGTTCTTCTTGTCACTCTAGATATAGATGTCCTGTCAACCCTTTTACCTCCTCATTCCCCGTGTACTACACAAAAAGATGGTTTCAAAGAAAAACGAAACTATTTTCGTGACATCTGTGCACTCTTTCATAACTACGTTGGAAAGCGTTATGAAAAAAATGCCGTTTTCTTAGATGAACGGAAAAAAGTGACAAAAATCCAATCCAATGCAATCCCACACACTGCGAGAGATTCATTTAAAGCTCTGCTGTGATCACTTCCAACTCATGCTTTATTAATGATTGCGGACAAAAAGTACTCTCTGTAATCTGCAGATTTTAAATGTTTTAGGCCGTCCCAATGATATCTTCAAAGAATTTTTAGCCGTAAACTCATGAAAATGAAAAAGTTTGAAGAAATAAAAAAACATCTCTTGAATCTGTATAAAGGGATTTATTTGTTATGGGTAAGCATAAAATGACGATTTAAACTAAGAAGGTGAAGTGAATTCCCATTTCAGAGCAAACCATTTCAAGTTATTGCAACGCCACAACAAGAATATCACTATGTGCAAACTGTGAACTGGACTTTTGAGCACATCACATCATATCCTCAAATAAAATAAAGGCAGAGTAAACCGAGAGAAAAGTAGATGAATGTGATGAACATGGGCAGTGTGGAAAGTTGTTCCTCTATCCCATCCTCCCGGTTTCGCTTGACTTAGGTACTTCTCAACCGTAAACGACAAACATCTAGCAAGGAAAAGTCAGAATTCTTTTTCTTTCACCGATGCGATGCCATGAGAGAGAGAGAAAAACCTTCACGGAAAAAGAGAAGAAAGAGTTTACCTACATACCTATATACTTCTTCTCTTTTTTTATCAACGTCTTTCTTCTTAGAAACGGGAGAGGAAGAGCATGAGCGGCTGAAACTTCTTATTCCAATAAGAAAGCAATAGTAAGAGGCACAGACAGATGGAAACAAGTGAGGCAACAATTATTGTTTGGCTTCACGCACTAAGTAAGTATGCCCAAAGGAAACATAAAAAAGGATCTTTGCTCATTGCCTACATTTTTCCCTTGCCTTTTCTCTCTTTGACTAAACTACTTTCCAAGAACGGGAGAAGAACTAAAACTGTGTATGAATGACATGCTTTCCTTTTGTGGCGACTACACACCATAGAAGAAAAAGAAAAGGATGGGTTCCATGCTATATTACAAACCTCGATCATCTTCTTCTTTGTCGTAATTTATATATTTCATATAAAGTGGAAAATAAGTGAGAGTGCGATCCAACCGAATAAAAAAGGAAGAATTACTCTGGTGGGCATATAACATTTTCAAAAAAAAAGATCTACTTAAGAACATAAATGTAGTAAAGAAGAATTGACGTCAGTGACCATTTCCAGGGTCGCCACATTCCCAAATGGCTGCTATTTTCTAAAGAAAAGACTTTAAAAGTGCAGTATCCAATGTGACTTAGGAAAGAGGGAAGTGAAACTTTCAAAAAGAAATTACTTTATCACATTTGCAATCTTTTTCTCAACTCAAGCATACACAAGTGAGCTACATACAAAAAAACTACAGGATGTTATTCCAAAAAAATATTAAATATTTGAATATTTTCGCAGGTTTACCTTAAAGTTTCAATACATTTGTTTCCATTTGACCTTCTTTTCTAAGCCGAAGGGAAATAAAATATTTCAGGCAGAGTTATATTGAGCTTATGCGGCATTATATTACGAAGTATGACGACAGCTCAAAGGTACATGTTTCATCACATCCTGCAAGCCTTAGGATTTAGTTCCGACCTATCTATTTTCTATGATTGATCTGCGATTTAATCAGTAGAGAATTTAAGTGCCCCTGTCGGAAGCAACCTCTGTTGTTTTAAAAGTATGCAGGGAAATCACTACTGAAACAAGAAATATCCAGTGAAGACGAAAGCAATATTCCTGGATTGTGTGATGTATGCATGCACCTGCTTTCGACTGGCCATCTCAAAGAAATCCAAAAGCATCCAACCAAATTTTTAGAAGAACTTGGCAACACAGCAGAAAAGAATAAAATCCTCCCAGAAAAAGAAAACATGAGGTGAAATAAATATGCAAGGGGCAAAGGTAAGAGGGGATACTCAAGATTACTTTTATCTCGTCCTCTTTTTTTGAATTTTTTTCCTTCTGTTGTGTCCTAAACTAAACAATACTATTATGAGTGGCGGTCGTGGTGGTGGTGGTGGTGGCAGGCTGGCTTGGTAATCCAAGGAATTTTCAATATAAGTGTTTTGTAATGGGAACGAAAGGTAGAAACTCTTGAAAAAGAAGCCTCAAGAAAAAAACTTCCATAGAAAAAGGATACTGGAGTAGAATGGTAACAAAAGAATGCTTTTGTTGTGTAAAGTTAAGTGGAACATTGGCATATATTCATATGTACATGCATTTCTGTAGTCCAACCAAAGTCCACCAGGCACTACTTCTTTAAATGTTCTGATGAGATTACGCAAAGAAGGCAGTACATGGAAAAAATATTTCTTCCTTCTTGTTTGCAAAAGATGCGGGACAAACTGCTGAAAGTAACATATTAAGTATGCCATATCGTTTGAGAATTCATGAAATAATTGAAAAAAGTTTGTCGTTTCATTCGTGTATTCAAATAAAACGTTTATTTGTCTTGATTTTTGTTGTTTGTGCCTACATTAGTAAGGATCGTCGGGTATGTTTTCCTCCCCAGTAAAGCTGTTCTAGTCTCCAGTGCACGTCACTGTTGTCAACGTCTTCACCTCTTAAGGAGTTAAGTAGCTGCAGTTTATTTCATTGTCCTAAAGGAAGGCATAAAAGGTCTCCGCTTTCACTCATACACTCACAAAAACTACCAGTTACAAGTACTACCTCTTCCACCACCACCACCACCCTTTTTACTCCCCGAAACGAAAGAAGGGACTTTGCAAACAGATTTAAAACGATGTTAGAGCACACAAAGCAAATCCCTCTTTCTCTCGTTACAACCATTTTTATAACTCCTCTCCTTTCCCTTCAACGAAAATATCTCATGTTCGCTTCGTTTGTTGTATTCTCTGTTTTCTTTTACAAAGAAACTAAACCATATTCACCTTGTCAGAATAGTAGATGCAGTTTTCCTTAGAACTTGAGCCAGGAAAAAAACACACACACACAAAGAATAAAAATCAGCGGCGTCACAAAAAAAACCTTCTTCTCTGTTCTGTTGAGTGTAGGTATTGCTTCTCCTTTACCTTGTAAATGAATCTGTTGATTTTCGTAAAATACCAAAACTTACTTTCTCCAACCGTCTATTCCATTTCAATATTTCCCCTCTTGAGTTTCCTCTAATGAAGGGAGGGTTAAACAAAGAACTTCATTTTGAGCCATAAAGTCTGACGATGAAGAAAGCTTAGTAATATTCAAGACGGAAGGTGCCGTCATTCTACGTCGTAAAGTGCAACATGAAAAGAAACTCTATTAATTGTAGCCGCGTTTTATTCTCCCTCTTCAGAGATGCATTTTTTCCTTCTTACTTCACGGAAAATATTCTTTAACCAAACACATTCATTTCTTTAGGAGTTTCTTTGCTATCGAAAGTCACACGTTCACAGGAAGAGTACAAGTGTGCATTAGTAATACGCAAAGAGGACAAAGATGACGGTAAGGCTCAACACTTTTCATTAAACCGGACTATTCGCCAAAATTTTAGATTTCTCTTTCGCTCTCCTCTCAATTATTTACGAAATTATCAAGTTTTACTGCTTACTTATGATCATCTAATTTTCGTTTCTAAGTTTAACAATAAGCCAAGCCACTTTTTAACTACACGTATAAGTAATGGACAATCTACTTTTCAGCTCGAGAACTTGGAAAATTGCATGCATTATTATTAATACAATCTGGCTTCGTTTTACTGTTTTACTGGGAAGAAAACTTTTTCTGAGAAGTTTTCCGCTCATATCACTTCGTCTTTCTTGCTTCTTTTTTGCATACACTCTATGGTGAAGAAATGAAGGAGGAATAATACCGCAATAAAAACTTAGATGAATTTAAGATTTACAAGATATTTTCAACATTTTCTAATTAGTATCATGCTTCCCTCTTCACCGCTTCTATTTCTATATTTTTGTTAGTTTATGGGAAGCACAAAACAACTTTTCATTTTTTCAGGGTGAAGTATGCTGTGCATTCCCTTCATGTTTTCCACACACACACACACACATAGATATATGCGTATAAAGATGATATGGATGACTTATTAAAGCATAAAAAAGTCTCCATATGACTTTCAACCAAAGAAAGACAGGAGGAAATGATCTGTTGTTCCTACACATTTCTTCTGGGAAACCATTTGAACTAGAGGAAATATCCTCACAGATTTCCCCTCCATGAAAAATTTGGAAAATGAGGAAAACGTATTGTGCAAATGTAGTCATTTTTCTGCTTATTCTTTTTTCTCTACTTTTTTGAGAAGCAAAAAAGAAGCATATTACGTTTGTGTTGAACAACCTACTTTACTTAATTTAAGGTTGCGGCATGAGATAAAAGAACATACTGGCAAACACATTCATCAACGCCATCACCAGTTTGTTGAACAACATTATCTTCCTCTGGTTAGTACGAAGCATCATGGTTTGGATATTGTGAATAATATTTTTTATTTCTACAATTCCCTTCTGCCTTCCTTCTTTTCTGTTTCTTCTCTCAAATGTATTGTGATTGCGCTCTCTTACAATTCTCCTCTACTTATCCTGATATGAAGTTTCTGCGAGTCCAAACTTGCTACTACAACAACAAACCTCAGATGCGTTCTTCGCTCTTTTGCAAGCGTCCTAGTTAAGGAATCCAGGCAGGTCTTGTTTGTTCTCCAGAGAAAGAGAAAAATATTATGCCTTGAGCTTTTAAGATGACTTTAGAGAAGGAAAATATGGTAGCATGAGTTAGAATAAGGGAACGAAAAAAAAACATAAATCGTATTTGCTCAAACACGTTGTTTGTATACTAATTTATAGCTTATACAAAGATTATATAAAAACAAATGTCAAAAAATGTGTTTATCCGCTTTTTCCCCCTCTGGTTCTCTCTGTGTGTCTTGTCGTTTCCTTTCCTTTTGCACCAGAGAGAATTATGATAAGTCTTGGGAGACGCGGACTCGTACTCCTCCACTCTGCTTGACTTCTACTTATAAGAATTGGAGAAACTCAATAGACTCAAGCTATTTATTATTTCTGAATAATGGTAGTAGTGCAACGAAGCAGAAAACGGAAAGGAGAAAACGTGTACATGCACATTTCTCTCCATACTGCACATTCAACATAAACACAGTTTCAAGTCTCCGACACAGATTGTTCCCATTGCATAGCTCTAGGTCGCCTTGCAAAAAATAGAGGAAATATATGTAGTGGGAAAAAATCTGGGGGAAAATGGAGCAGCTCATCCAATCCCCGCTTCACTTTACGCTTTTTATTGAAAAATTTTTAGTTCGAGAAAGAATAATCAGTCAAACAGAATGGAAGAAGTGAGGGGAGCGAGAAAAGTGAGATTTTTTGTTTCTGGTCAGAAGAACAACTTCCCTTCTTCCAATGATTTCATTCTTCCAACGAAGGGAAGTTTCAACAATACCAGCAGTTTTATTCTTTCTCTTGGGTTAGGTAGGGCAGATGGGATGGAAATGGAAGATACAGGACTATGTGTACACAAAACAAAACAAAAAAAAAGAAACGACAAAGTCCGCCGTCTAGTTTTGTCTGGCCTAAACTTTATGTGAGACATGCATGGTAAACTGAAAATTGGACTCTAAAAAATAGTTTTCATAGTCCAATAACCACAGCGACAGTGAAAAACTGTTTTATAATATTAAAAAATCATATTCTCATCATCATCATCATATGGATCTCATGGCAAATTACGTTCCGTTTTTCATATCGTCTGCACACACCTTCCAGCCAATTTACGTCACTCATGAAAGTAAGCACCACCTTACTTATGTGAAGTGGTGTAACTTTTACAATCTCAATAATGTGCAATAATAACCGCACATGAAAAGAAAGGGGAAAAATGTTTCTTTTTTGTACTTAAACAAAGCACCTCCAAACTAACGCCACACCAAGGGACAACGAGAGTGCCTAATTGCGGGAGTAAGCAAAGGAGAAAAAAAAGTTTCATGGAGGAAGCGGAAAAAATAGACACAAAGGTACAGTTCAATTCGGTTCAAAGGGAAAGCAATGAACGGCAAAGTTTGCATTCACCTCTCGCGCTTTCGCATTCTCATATGCATATGCTCCTAGTAGTCGAAATGAGCCTTTGCTAAATGCTAATGTGTAAGACAACACCCAAGAGACATTGAACAATATTGATGGCTTGTTTTTGCCATTCCCCAAAAGAAAAAAAAAGAATATATACATTGTCGAAAGTGTTAAAGCAAGTTTTTTTTCTCCTCATTTTCACTCAAATAAGCTGTGTAGTGAAGGATGAAAAAATTAACAGGATGTCAATTACTGTCAATGTAAACTAGTCTCGACAGGCAGAAGCAGAGAGGCAGTAGTAGCGATAGGGATGGTGAAAGTCCGCAAGAGGAAAAAGTGAACGAGCTCATTTTTCCAATACAAAACCATTAAAAATCTCCCGATGGGCATTGTAAGGTACATCGTAAATTGCAAAGTTTTCCTCAAGGTATAATAAATAAATGAGGACGTTTTTAGACAATTATCTGCGAAAAAAAGAATGACGTTGAATGGTGGTGCGGTGCGGTGTGGTATAGTATCGTATGGTATAGCGTGGTTTGGCCTGGTCTTTGCTGAATTAGTGGTTTGCCTTTGCTCCCATTGAAAGTTAGCAATAAAGCAAAGTTTGATGGGATGTGATGTGATACATGGGTAATTTGATAATCGAGAGGAGAGCGTGAAGCGTAGTGGAAAAGGCTAAATGTTTTTGCATGAGTTTTTCACCTTCTTCCACTCCTTCTCTCAGCAGCAACAACCACCAAAAACCATCATTCCAATCCCGTTATTAATGACTATGAAAATTTTCTATTTTATGCAGGATGAAAATTTATGCTTCTATGCGGTCTAAACGATGGCATGCATGCATGAATAGAATGATGAGTTCCAGGTGTTTTTTTCGCTCCAAAACAATGTTTTTCCTCCTGCCTTACTCCCCAAACTTTTCACTTTTCCTGCATATTTATGCATTTTTTGAAGAGTGGCATTATTAGTATTACTATGTATTTTTTAATGTTATGTTATGATAAATGAGCAAAGATGTTATGAAAAGTTTTCTCTCCTCCATGGAGTAACCACTGGACTGACTCCTCATCAAAGAAGAGCGAAAACTGAGATGACAGCGGCGTCAGCTATTGTGGTTTTTTGAAACAATAGGTTTGCTTCGTAGAAAAACGCTAATGTTCGTTCCTTCCCCACATGCTACTATGCTCTATCAGAAACCGAGGAAGAGTAAATTAATGATGAATAATATGCTAATGCGTCACAATTATATTTTCGGAGAGTGGGCAGCTACACAAGCTCTGTATAATTTTGCATCGCTTCTAGAATATTACAATATTATGATGAGAGGTGATATGATGCATGAAAGGGATTTATGCGAAAATCGAAAGAGACAGAAAAAGAGTGAGAAGAAAGAGAACGAAAGAGAGAGAGAGAGAGAATTGTTGAAGCAAACCCAACTAGTTTACTTTGGAAGGGAGAAGGCAAGCAAGTTTTCAGTCCACCCACAGTCGACGGGGTTCCTTCCTTCCTACAAGTTTCAACAAAGTAAAAGCAGATTACGAAAATCACCTGCCTAATTATCCTGCCCGTGGATGAAAGAAAAGTTAATAAATTAAGCCATGCTTTTGCAGACACACGATGCAACAAAATTCAAGGTTTTTTTTATGCTGCGGAGATCATTTACTCTTTCCAGGAAATTGTGCAACTTCAAAGCAAACCAAAGAGGATTTTTATTAAACCCTCTACCATTGAATGCAAAGAGGTGAGTTCATTTCATCCTTACTTCTAATTCACTTAGGATCAAATGAATATCAATTAAATAATTATATGAGGACGCTCACCACTTCAAGTCCGATACGTTTTCCCCCTTGGTTGAAACAAATCGTTTGGTTTTACATTCTTAGAATGAGACCAGTTGAATCCCTTTCATTTGGAAAAGGAGATAAACCCATTCAATAATCTTTCGAAGGGATTCACTAAATTAAACGCGGATGTAAAGATTACTGATTACGTTCGTTTTTTGTCTGTCAACAATACTTCAGTATACACAATTTTCAAAGAAGCACAAATCCAAATGCCTTCATTTCATTCGAGGATTTCTTGCGACAAACCAACCACATGTTACGTTCCCTTTTTACCCTTTCTTTCATGGTTTTAAGAGGGGGAAAAGTTGTCCATATTTGGGACTATCTATGTATCTATTCCTTTCATTACATTGTCCTTTTTAAGCCATCTGACCAAGGAGGATATGTAATGAAAGGAACTCAGGCGTCTGAAAGAGATTTTTATGGGGCAATATGAGACAAAAAGCCATATTGATGACCTTCCTTGCGTCAATAACTACAAAAAAAAATATATTTTTTTTCACTAAAAGAGGTGAAATCAAAAACAGTGATTTTTGATTTACGATATCCTCCCAGTTTTTTCTCTTTGTAATGTGGAATGCTATTGAGATCTTTCCGTATTTGGGTTGGAGTGATCTGGTCAAAACTATTTGAAAATGTATGGATCAGCATTTGGGATTGGGAGTAGTACTTTTGCAAGCATAAATATTACAAAAGTGTAATATGTTGGACTATTTTCCTTCCCTTTTTTATTTCCCTCCTATATCCACTCCACATTTTGATTCTTTCGAAATCAAGCAAGTTCTTCAAGCTTTTTATTAGAGAGTGTGCACACAGAAACAAAATAAAATAGGCCTCGTGGTGGAGTCAAAGGTCTCCCTCTTTTCTTCTCTTTGCTGATGAAATCGAGCTTTTTCTCGTTCATTTGAGACCTTCTCTTTTTCTCTGCCTCATTTCGTATTATCTATAGCATTTTCTTTTTTTCAAAATTCCATCCGCTTCTTCTCCCGCACAATACTTTCCTCTAAACCAAGAGCTGTAATGCACAGTGCACATAATAATTGCAAACGATATCTGAGTCTGGCAGCTGATGAAAACAAGCTGGTCCAAACAAACAAAAAGAGGAAATCTAAAGGGCTAAAACTAATGTGGCCTAGCTACTCTATCTTCCACGATATACTTTTCCTCTTTAACATGCTTTTTATATCGAACAAAATATTTTTTAACTCTCAATTTTGCAAAAACGAAAAATGCTGTCAGTGAAAGAGAATAAAAGAGTTTGAAAATAAAATAAGTACTGTTCCAATTTCCAAGGATGTTTCATCACAATCGTATTTTTTCATATTTTATTCATCTCTTCATGAACAAAAAGAATCATCAGGATATTCGTAGAAAAAGAAAAGTGAAAGGGGTGGAGAGGAGATGGTTGAACAAGTTGCACTAGTTGCTCATAGTGCTTCCTTTACATCGCAATCACACCGTTAGCATCATCGCCAAACTCTGTGCCATGATTCCACAAACATAGTACCCAATTTCGTACAGTCCACTTCCCTGCTTCCTAATGTGAGAACATCGGTTCTTGACATTTGTTAAGACCGAAAAGAAGAGTGGCAATTTTGGTTTTAAAAGAGAGGAAGCATTGTAATTATGGAAAGACTTGTTTCCATTCCCAAAACGAAATAATTATGAAGAACTTTCCCAGTGAAAGCAAAAGTAAATGTTCACAGTTTTCTTTTTTTTTTGTGGGGGGAGGACTTGCTCTAAAAAATCCCAGTTTTTTCTTCTTCCATTCAACAAGCACAAATGCACGCAGAGTAAGTTTTTATCGTATTGGATAAGTAGAGGAAGAGAAAAAGTAGACGATGAAAATTAGTACGGAATAGATGAATACTGTGGAGTAGGTTTCATGCAAGAGCTTATTATTACGCTTGAAGTGCCACAGCACAATAATAATCCCTATTATGCTGGTTAGTTAGTCGACAGACACGCCTCTTCATTCCTTCAATTATCATTTTGAACAAGTTTTCTCTCTTCAAAGAAAGACGGGATGTCATGGTGTGCCACTGTTTTTGACTCACACAATGGATGAGTGTGATATTAAAAGTAAGATGCTGAAAATTACTTTCCTTCTTGATAAGCGTAACGCTAGGAAACTCTTAATTTCATTATCATGACACAAACACGAGGCAAATCATGGAAACTGTGAGTTCCAGCACGATGACGATGATACTAAATTTATTTTGTTTACGTACCTATTTCTTCTTGCATTTCGTGCTGTCACAATCTCCAAAAGAGGAAAGACATTGTCTAATAAATATAACCACAAATTCTAAATCAAACCCACCGAGTCAATCAACATCACTAATTGTTATTGGTTTATAG
The DNA here is from genome assembly GCA_027743895.1 of Seira musarum. Taxonomy (NCBI): domain Eukaryota; kingdom Metazoa; phylum Arthropoda; class Collembola; order Entomobryomorpha; family Entomobryidae; genus Seira; species Seira musarum. Next base: position 3,093 of record JAHZMX010006358.1, on the reverse strand, counting down.
GTAAGTTTTCATATGCTCCCACCCAACTAACTTTTCAATTCTGCTTTTCATGAATTTCATTTTCTAATCATACATATTTAAGTCATTTGGAAAATTTACTTATGTGATTTGATGTGATAGTGTGGAAAACCCCAAATCTACAGGCGACTGACCGCAGCTAGGAGAAACAGTGTGGCACAGATTTTGAGTCATCCTATCATAAATTGTAATCAAATTCGGATTTGGACTTGGAAAGGGGAGAAATAAAGAAAATTCCTTCTTCGTTCTATCATTCTGCATAATTAATTGGAAAGAGAACTCAAGGCAAAACTTTTAATCGAACAAGCCAAACCAAATAAGTTAACTTTAAAAAACGAAACATTTCCTGAAAAAAAAAAAAGAAATGAGAGATGAACTCAAGGTCTCAACGTGTTTTTGACAAATCTTTGTCGTATCCACCACATAAACTTCGAGAAATGGGAAAGCGAAAGCAGTGAACTACATCTGGTCTGATTCTAATCATCACACATTCTGAGAAAACGATGGCACATGAGAATATAAATACACACGGTAGAAAAAAGTCTGATCGGTTTTCTAAACAACGAGACACGTCATTCCAGTGTAAAGAATGGAAAGGAAGTGGAAAGCTTGGAGAAAGACGGATGCAGATTAAACATTTATATAATGAAACTAGATATTATTTAAGGTTCTCTTGTGCATTGTGTAAGGTTCTCCAATACTCTGTCACTTTTTAAGGGAACTCCGGGAATCATTTTTTTTCCTTCGGAATATTTAGATCAAACTCGATAGACTATTAATACAGAACGACGAGAGAAGGAAAAAACTCATCTTATTTTCCCATAAAAATTGACCTCTATCGCGCTATTCCCTCGTTTTATAGGGGAAATACGGAATCTCTCTCCGCGGGAGAAAAACAACTTTATTTTTTACGAGTGTACTTTTCCAGCAAGAACAAAAATAAATAAAACTTTTAAAAACTTTTTTAGAATGCTCAACCAACTGAAAACGACCACTTTGATGATCGAATAAACGACTTTCTCGCAAAAAAATCCTTCAGAAGAAAAGCACACGAGGGCTTTCTCTTTTTGGCTGCAGTAGTTACCACATTAACTATTCATGTTTGAAGTATCCAATTTTATTTGTAGTTGTATTAATATTATGTCATCTGAAATTGCTTTGGTGCGGACAAAAAAACATGCATCTTTTTACATTACACAAACTCCTTAAAACGAGATGGAGATCAAGTCTATAAAAACGAAATTGCTTTTACAAACGGTGTCTGTATTGAATGCTATCCCAAGCTTTCAAGTCAATCCGGGCTTTGCATCTTTTTCTCCAATTGTAATTCTAATTTTAGATCATGTCTCGCCGTCGTTGTCACGATCCTTCGAGACGAAAGGCAATATATCTCTACGTGAAGTCTGGGTGATTAATTTACTTGAAGTACTTGAATGATGCATAAAATAAATGGAATTCAACATTTGGTTGAATTAATGACTAGGGTCAGATGTGGAGTGAAGCTGTTAATTACTTAGAAAACTTGAAAAGTACACATTCGATTAAAAAAGAAATAAAATAAAATACTGACATAAAGAAATCGGCAACATGTGTGATTTCCTCCCAGAATCGATTGACTTTAACTTATGGAATATAAAAGGGGTGACGGAGACATTAGGTATTGATAAACCATATAATTTCCTACTTTGCTCTGATTTGATCGGTAAACGAGATGGAAGTACATTTTTTGGGGGGAGGGGCACTAGAGTACAATGTCATGCTTTTCATTATTTACTTTATTCAATTCGGAAAAGGAGTGAGTGATTTGGTACACCATGTTTGCTGTAAATAATAATAATAAATAATGTAAAACAGGACTGAGGCTATTAACTGAAGTTGACATACGACAGTTATCTATTTAGTACACGCAAAAAATGATATTTCAGTAAGTAACGGCACTGATTCTTCTCTCACTCCAGCCACTTTTGCGTTGCCTTCTCTCCTCTGAAGTCGAATAGGAAAGAATAAAAGATGAACCATAATGGAATTTAGTTTTGAATCGAGGTCGAATGAATCAAACTCACACGTTTGAGCAAGGAAAACAAGTGAACATAATAATATGAAGTGTTTTAGTAAGAGAGTAGCTATTATCTTAGGAAAATGAGCTTATACAGCATCCTGTGATGCATATTTGGCCGACAGGGATTTTATTTCCCCTCAATCTTCATTTTGCCACTTTCCCCTTTTGCTCTTTCGCTTGGCTTCGAAAAAGCCTTTTTCCGTCAAAAAGAGTAATATCTCTCGTGTCCATATTTTATTTAATATTATAACGTAATATTCGACACCACTCCCCCACCGTTGGCAATTCGCAGAGAAAACGAACAGTATGCTCACTGAAAGGATATAGATAATTTCCGGTTGGGAATATCAATGGTTTCCAGCGCCAACCTCGATGGACATCAACTCGGTCGTTGAGACTACAAGCGATAATAATAAAAAAAAGTATAAGCATTACCACTCCTTCGCTCTCTTCTAAGAAAGTTCAAAACTTCGGCCCGTGCAAAGAACATTTCTAATTTGGAGAGAAAAGGAGTCTCATTTAAAACTATCAGGGGAAGATGAGAAGTGGAAGACAAAATGAAAGGGATAAGAATGAAATTGAAAATAAAAAATCCCTTTCAGTTCGTTTTGATGTTATTAACAATAAAATATGTTTTATTATCAACGTAAATGCAATATTCTACTGAAAAACAGGAGAGATGGAGAAGAGGGTGACAAAGATAAAATAATTAAGGACAACAGACAAGTCGAGCGCTGCAATATTTGAGGGGAGGGTGGTGTCTAAGGAGCGTAGTATGCCCTTAATCGATGATTCCCGCAATAGACTTTCCGATACATGTTTTGCAACTTGGAGAATTCCGTCTAACCAAATGTAATGTACACTTCACTGGCTTATTTTCTATGGTGTAAGGCTGAGAAGAAGAAATGAGCTCTCTTTTTTTCTTCCTCTCTCTCACTCTCTCCCTTTCTCTGTTCCCATCTTCTTCGGAATTCCACCGGGGATTTGCTGTCAGAGAGAAAATGCGATTTATTTGA
>JAHZMX010006357.1:0-11083 GCA_027743895.1 Seira musarum | reverse complement strand
TTTAAGGTGAAATTAATAAGTTTTGCTCACTGACTGAGTAACCCCATTTGAAGTTGAGAACTAAGGCGTATAGCTTATATCCAATTACAATTCCGATGATGACAATGTTCTTATGCAATTTATATATAATATGAATGAAAAAACGATGTACATGTACGCAAATAAGTATTTTGGTTAGCGAAATTGCAGGTTATGATATTAATTTTCTTTTGAAAACTAAACGGTTAAACGGTACGAAGGATTGAACATACAATGCAATTTGATTTCGATTTCAACAACGTCTGCAAATCGACGTCAGAAAAATTTCATATTACTCGATTTCGGTATGAAAACATCCCAGCATGAAATTCATATGACGCATTCATCTGTAATACATTACATCTTTGAAAAAATCAGGAAGGATCTTGCTTTCAAATAAATAATTAATAGCTCTGGGTGAATTCTAGACTCTCAAAAACTATTGAATATCGACGACCATTTGAATAAATGACGTGTGCATGTGTGACGAAATTTCGTTTTTAATATTAAATGTATTTGCTTTCACCTGCGTCAGACAAAAATGATTTTCCCAGCATCAATCTCACGCTCGTTGACTTGACTCAAAAAAATAACATTTTTTCCATTTTTCCTAGAACCTGTCGTATTCACAAAGTGTCAAATGATCTGACATTTTTGCGGCTTCAAAATATTGGGAAGCCTTAACCTTTCGGAAACTCAGTCAGTTCAACTTTCAAGGTGAAACAAAATCAGAGAATAAGCTTACTTATTACACTCCCATCAGTCGTCATATCATAATGAACTTTTGACATCGGAAGAACAACGAAAGAATGGGAGTAAACAAAATGATACTGTTTCTGGTTAACATTTCACTTCATATTCATCCAGCACATGATATCATTCTTGCATTGACATTCATTATAGACTTGCTTACGGCTTATATAATTTTTGATCCTGACTTATGTATGAATGTATGTATACAACCTTTACTTTTGTAATTTAGACTTTTACCCCCATTCACCATAATAAGGAGTAAATACGGACTAGTAAAAATTACTGACTTTAATACAATATCAATCCGTTTGTACAAAACGATCCCCATGATGCCTTTCTCACCACTTAAATCCTAATTTTCCTTGCACTTACATTGAAAATGAGATTCTAAATTACGAGAATACATTTCTATTTTCCGACCCTTTCCTTCTTTTTATGGCACGTTCCTCAGGTAATGCGGATGCGTGTCTGCAATGTCATGAACATAATTTTTCTCTCACCATTTGTCCTTGTCACTCTACAAGTTTCAAACCACGAGACACTAAGCGATCCCTTATGTCAAATACTAAACCATATTGTTTCCAACTCTTTTTTCTCTAATGAATTAATCGGAAACTCTGTATTTACCTAATCAAGTCAGAGTCGTATCATCCAGTATATAAAATAACGTAGTTTATATATAACCGTAATTGCGACGTTATTTGGACAGTATTTGTTTGCACATAAAATTAAGACTTAATGTACTGATGGTAGACAAACTACGAAATAACGATCGAAAAATCTCAAACTTCTCTTTCATTCCTTTTTCCTTTGCATTCAATTCATGTGCAATACTGGTTTTGCATGAAGTTTGTTTGAGTATATTGGGCCCATACAAAATGTTTAGCAATCGTTAATCATTTTAAAAAATTAAATCTAATTACGTAATATATACACAATTGCTATTACGCCATTCGCGGGTGGCGATCTAATCTTATGCACATGGTAGATTATATATTTATGAATACCAATTATTTGCAAATCGCCTACACATTTTAGCCTAGATCCAAAAAGTCAAAAGCATAGCAGAAAATCGGTTTAAAAAATAAATTGTGCAATGCGATTACGAGTTTCTTTCGAATCCACTCGAAAAATTCTGTCCTCAATAGAATTAGGGCTTTTTGAACCGGAAAAAATGAACAAAAATCGACGGTTGGTGGTCACAAGTTATGAAATTTTGTTTAGATAAGTACGTGCCGGTTTTATTTACTTTTCCTAGGCCCATGAGATGTAATAAAAATCCAGTGGTTCGGTTCGATCTACTTTTCCAGGCAGAAAACAAACATGTGAATTCGATATGGTTGACAAACTAATGAAATTTGCCCGTCACGTTGGTCAGCAAACATAAAAACACGGGGCCTCGAGTTACTTCAAAAGGGAGTGAGTGAACCGATCTTTTCCTTTTCCAATTATAATATATACATTAGGTATCTTCGCATCCCATTAAAATCTTGAACAGAAGAAGGAGACATGGAAAAAGGGTATTGGAATTGCTTCTTATCTAAATATCTGTACAAGGGTAGAGAAATTGATATACCTAGACGAGATGTGATGTTCAATTTAAACTTTCGTCGACCGACTAGTAGATTCAGTAATGCAAACAAACAAAGTCGGAGTGATTCTAACTGTCTAGGACATAATAACTATGTACATATGAATCGAATATAATTTTGCAAGCATGTCTATTGGAAATATCGATGTTTTATATTATAATTATGAAAGATGGTCGTCTAGTATCCTGTTTGTACAGTTAAACAAGGAACCGTAGTAAAAGTCCCTTATAATCTAGGAATCCTCCATATGTATCAAGTTACTCCTATCTGTACAGTTTCTTTGGCCATTTCATTCAGAATTCTGCACCATAATCAAAGTTGATTAATAGCTTAAAGATAATGATTTTAAATACTACGAATATTTACTCTCGAATAATAGGATACACATAAAGATAGAGCTTAAAAGCGAAAAAGTTATAGTTTTTTTTACTGCTGGTCTGTAATTTCTCAATTTCATTTGTGGGACAACAGAGAGCAATCATATGAATTAAAGTAGGTATTTTTTATGTTGATGGTTTATTTTCGGTCTCATATCATTCATTTCTGTTTGAAGAACTCGTATAGTTTAACCTACTTTTTAATGATTTCCTCCATAAAGTCATGTAAACTCTGACGGATCAATATTTGGCGTCACTTTATTTTTTTCTCGGGTATATTTTCTTTGAGTGAATATTTTACTATTATTACGAGAGTGCAGCTGGATAGTTTCTTTTATCGGTTAGGAGGACGTTGGATTACGACTCAATTATTTTTTCCTGGAATTGACTCCTCTCTTCTCAACAATGTCACCTTCTTCTTTCACTCGGAGACGGCATGCCAGTATTGAATTTGTTCCTTTTGTTTAGACACCATTTCTTGCCAATGATCCAAACCCTTGCCGCGTGCAAACATGAAGGATCCCAATACAATTCTACCGGCAGGTTGATCTGTAAAAAAATGAGAGATAAAAGGATAAACATTTGTGAAAGTAAATTAAAGGCTAGGGCAGAAAAAAAGTGTGTTGACTTTTGCTCAGCTCAACTAGTAGTTGTTGTTTTTATGCGCTATTGCCTTTGCCATTGCCATTACCAAGCCTATTTTTGGTGGCGATAGGCAAAAGCAGGCAGGACAAAAAAACTGGTTGTTTTTTATTAAAGGAAGTTTCCTATGAATATACAAGGTACGCAAAGGAATCCAGAAAAAAATATTTTGGGCTTTCTCTTTGCCCCTGGCTAAATCCAGTAGATCATAGCTCAAGTAGTTTAATAGATTTCATAGTAATCTTTACTCCTTATAACGCTTTCTATTTTCATTTAAAGTGATATGTATAGACCACAGACTACAGACAGACGTCACAGAGCCATACAAACGATAAAAGATTGAAAATTGAATAGAGAGACATAAACTAGACTATGAGATATATTATACACTTCGTAAAGGAAAGAAAGAAGAAATAAAACGGAAAATTACATGCAGACAGTAGTACTTTGTAGATGTAGTTCATTTTGTAGGCGATCAAAAAAGAAAGAATCCAATTTAGAGAATCTATAACTTATTTATGTATTCTACATCCACAAAAAGAGTCTTGTCGTATTGGTCAATATAATGGACAGTGGATTTCTGTTAGTCCTCTTTCGATCAGTCATTTCAATCTAACAACTGCAACCGGAACGGCGATACAATTGCAATAATGGAAAACATTTTGTTTTTACAACTTCTGAAGGACTCTTGGGAATTGATAGATTGATCGTCAAACGTTCTTCTGTCGGTTATTCTCCCTTCAACTTTATTATTTCCCGCGAGTCAGAAAAAAGGAAAAAAAATAGAAGAGAGAGAGAGAAAGGAAGGAGCGGAAGAGAAAAAACTACATTTTCTACTACGAAAGCACGCTAAAGAGGCGAAAGATGAAGGAAAAAGAGAAAAGACAAGAAAGAAACATCACATCCGTACCCTGACCAATAATACCTTTGTTATAGCCCGGTTGGGCATACATGATCTGCACAGAGACGCTAGCTGTGTCCAACATCTCCGCTGCCAATTTGAAGTTGAAGCTCTCATTGAAACTGGCTCGGCATCCGATGAACTACGCCATTTTCAAGAACGAAAATGAGCAAGAAACAAACAGAGAAAAACAAACGTCATTTAGTAACTTAAAATTATTTCATGTTTTTCTTTTTGATGATCAAGAGAATTCTATGTTATGCTATTATTATGTTTTGTGTGTGTGTGTTTGTTTGTGTGTGTCAGTCACGCCGGCAAAAACTTTTCCAATTTTCCCAGTCATGATAAGCAGTGCAGATATATAGTGCAAACAAAAATTGGAACTTGTTCTTGTATTGGAACTTGTTCTAGCTGTATTGGGAGGATCATGGGGAATTTTACGAGTACTTACCTGTGCAATTTCTGTTTTCTTAGATTTGATTACTTTCGTGTGCTGCGTCAGCGATATTTTGCAGTACAGGCCGGAAGCGGACTCGCGAGACTATATTCAAAAAGAAAATTAAATGTTGCATGATTCACATGATTTCGAAAGCTCTTCACTTCACAAAAGGATATGAAAATCATTGTATAAATTCCTCATGAGTTCATAACACCTCTATGCTTTATAACCTGAAACCTACACAATGCCCCAATTTCTACCAATTCAATCCGAACAAAGTTCAACATAAGTTTGGATGTTGTAGTATTTGCAAAAAAATAATGGTGAATTAAAGGAAACGAACGTTGGTTGGCCATAAGGAAAACTATTAAAATACATACGTCAGAAAAGATGAAGGATGACGGATAGTAGACAGAAGGAAAACAAATTATTTACCTGCATAAAAAAATAACACAAGCTATACGTAATAAGAAGTGATATAATAATATCTGGAGAAGCTCGTGTCGAAAGTATAAATGAATGGAACAAGTAAGGTCCAAATTACAAACTTTGCGTTTTCTATCTTTTCATTACCGAAAGCTATTCATAAATTCTCATACATAAAGAAGCAAATACTTTCACTTCACGTTCGATTCAATTTTGTTTGATTTCCCTCTCCATCGACCTTCCTGTTGTAGTTATGTACGTTATTATGAAAATTAAGATGGGATTTTCGGTTATATGAGGCGCTAACAAAAGACATTATTAATGGCTTTTACTTTCATGGATAAAACCTCACATCATTCATACTATGTTCGTGTTTGTGCTTTGCATATGAAATATTTACCATTCCGAATCGCCATAATCAGTAGTAAACACTCTAGCTTGTTTCTTGGATGATAAGTAAAGAAAGCGGATTATAATTTGCTATCACGCATTTATCCAACCCAAATACTCCAAGTGTAAACATCACGCCTACCTCAGACTTTACACATTCGATCAGATATGGAACACAAAATTCGATAATGATTCATCGTAGGCAATAAGTTTGAGTTTATTAATAATTTTGCAGAAAGATAAGTAGGAAGAAAGTGATGAAATATGTGAAGACTTACTTACATAATATTATTAGTATTAGGTTTTTCTAATTTTACTTACTATTTATTTTTAAGAATTCGCAGAACAGAAATGCTATTCCCTAATCAAAACCTACGCAGAATTCGTACAAATTTAATCAATGCTTCTTCTTATGTAATTTCTTACGTAGGAAAGTAAAATTGCTGTTAGAGGTTTTGACGAGTTCCGTTTTTTGTCATGTCTAAATATACAAATGATTTTCTCTGATACTTCATATCTCATTTCCAGTTTGCCCCATTTTTATGCTACTTATAGCATAAATGAAAGCAAATCCTGCTGCGTTAGCGGTATTTCATCTTACTCATAACATTGCAATCACTTTCGTAAATAAAGTATCAAATATAGTCAAGTTTACTCAGAGACAAGAAAACTGCTAGTATATATTACGTAGTAAAAGTTGTCCTTTTTCCCTGGGTATTTATTTCTTCCTATCTCTGTTTGCGTAACACGATTCTTGAGAAAAAAATTAAATAAACAGAAGCTGGTTGATCAGCTCACTCACCTTGATCCCTCTTGCTTCGAAGACGCTCACAGTGAGGCGTGAGATATTTCCATTGTAACAAAGCGAGACCAGAATTTCGCCAATGTTTGGTGAAAGCTCTCCATTATCCTTTAACAAATCTTCCTTGAAAACCTGTAGTAAATACACAAATACATACATGTACATACATACATACTTTCACTGAAATAAGCATGTAATACGTCAGCGCCATTATATCAGAATTTTACTATTTTTAACTCTAGTTCAATTTCATTAAAAATAAATCGGAAGCACAAAAACATTGATTAAGCCATACATTTTATTATTCCCTAACGTTTACTATCCTAAAATAGACTGCGAGCAATAACCATTCCATCCTACTTTTAGGTATAAGGATTCAAGGGATTCCAAACTTTAACCGGAAATGCAAACTTTTATATCCTACGAAATTGTAAGACTATAGCCTTTTACTAAATAAGTGCGAGGGAAAACTTATTATTGACAAGCACGAGACTGGAACTGGACAAGAGTGCAATAGCCTCTCACAGTGGTGGGTAGACGAATGTAAGAAAAAAGAAGCCATGCAACATTCCCTTTAACAAAAAATAAGCGTGATCCATTCTTGAAGGGTTATTTGAGTTACACAATATCTAATACGAATATAATGATGTACTAATCAGCTATTTTACCCGCAACAAGAAGTGGTTTCACTTTCTTCAACCACTTTTATAAATATCAGAAGGACCAGCAACCAGCACTAATAATATTGCTAAATTGAAAGGAAAATGTGGAAGAGCTCTTAGTCTCATGATTAGGGAAAGTGCAGCAAAAAAATGTCTAGTTTTTTTTCACAGCAGTGAGTCTTACATCTATCCATTCCACCGTTTCCTTGAGGCAATGTAAGAATGTAGGATACATCGCTGCGGGATAAGAGGTGTTTACCACTGTGACTGCGTGGAGGAAATGAATCGATTTGTCATTTCTCTCAGGAGATGCATTCATGTTCAAAAGGACAGGACAAGTTTCCACAACATGTTTCCTGCCCGAACGTATATTACACAAGATACAAAAAATAGGGGCATGAATTCGACCATTATATTAATGTCAAGTCATTACTTTTTGCTCTTCAATTAAGCCATAAAGCAAAGAAAAATTGTACTTCCGAGACATTTTTCCGTTCCCCTGAACAAAGGCGCTTTGGATAGTCTCTCCTTTCATAATAAAACGAGAAAATAATTAAGTGAAAGGAGAAATGCGGGTTCCTGGATCACTTACACAGATAAGCTTGACCTAGTTCATTGGAAAAAACTTGGATATTTTCTTGGAAAAAAAAGTTTTTTATGATTCATTATCAAGCACTCTACTTCCTTAAGTGCGGGAATAATAATGATTTTTTGCTTAAAATCACTAGACCAGCAGAATCTTTTTAAAGAGGAGCCAAACGCTCAATAAAACCTCGGTTTGTTCGGTTCGATTCCCACTTCCAAGAATAAAGATTTAGGACTATCTTATTTTTTTGTAGCAACTGTAAAAGAGTTAATTCATTCTTTTTTTGCCAGTGTCTAGGTGTATTATACTAGTAATGTATATCAAACCATAATTGTGATATTGAAGACTGAACCAAACGAATTACTTTTCTTTTGGTTTGACTTGACTCGACAGACGTCATAAACTGAAAGGCAGAAGTGTTGTGGTGAGGTAACTTACATTAAGCTATTTATTTGTCGCTGTCACAGTCTCGAGTAAGGAAGGACATGCCTAAAATACAATAGTGCACTGATTTTACTCTTTTGTTTTTACTTTACCCAGACCGTTGAATGACCTATAAGGGAAGAACAGCGTGGTGCAAGAAAGCATGACAACTTTTTATTATATATATGCTTCTAAGTTTGCAATAAAATGCGACTAGTACGATACTGATTTGGGAAGATTCAAGATGAGACCAAATAGATTAAAACTTAAACGTGAATCGTTTTGCAATACATATCGCAAAAAAATGAAAGCAGTCAGAATGTCTCTTTAAGTTTTAATTGACAAGCGGACAACGTGCTGAAAAAAAAAAACAAGGCGTATGTCTTTAACTTTTAAAAAATAGGCAATTACGTTAATGCTTCTTTGCACATCCTTCTTTTATGACTGGCAGTGTCTGAGTTAAACAATCAGTAAATGCGAATGTAGTCCACCGAATCATTTTATGACCTTTTTGTCAAAACAATAAAAACCTAGGTTCAAAGGCACACTTCGGTAGATACTTGGAAGCAACTACGGTGCAGAGAACTCGCCAGCGGTATTGAATTTCTCACGAAGGAAATAATTAATTGCTACTGGGAATGTTCAGTAAACTCAAAGAAACTACTTTATTTTCTCTTCAAGCTTCAATAAGCAATGATCTATTTACATTCGCACTTGAGAAAGTCACTTGATTAGACCGATAAATGCTAAGCGTGTATCCTTCCATGAGCAAGCAATAAAAGTTGGAGAAGGAGAAAAAAAACAAAAAGATGAAGGGCTTGTTAAGAAGCCTTGTCAATTTCATGCATGACATGAATGCAAATATATATATTATTACCTGCTTTCCAAACGACCAATCAATATCCTTCAGAGGTTGAATTAGGTATCCAATTAGACTGTGCTTTCTGTTACTTTCGTCCACGTCATAAACGCTGAGCTTCAATGATCTCTCGCTCAGTGATGCTTGCGATATCTGAAATTTTACATAATATTTTTTCATAGAAAATTAATTTCACTGGAATGGCATAATCAATCGTACTTCATGGAAATGGATGATTGAGATTGAAGGATATAAAGAAAATCTATTTGCACAACTCTTTCTCATTTCATTACTTTGCCCACTCAATCTTTATCAATCTTCACAAAATAGATGAAAATGGAGTTGTATGTAATTAAAAGTCGAAATTTTCAATCAGGGTAATTAAAATCATTCAAGATGAAAGTTGCAAGAAATTCATTACGAAGTATGTACAATTCAAGTTGATATGTAATGAAAAGTTTGTCTTTGCAAATGCTTGGATTTTCAGTTTCAACTTGCAGCTTTTACGTAAGTCAATCGAATTCAATGACAATGACTATTACATAACTCGTTGCAGTTCCCTTAACGAGGTCTTTTGATTGCGCTATTTAAGACATCCAATTAACCCAGATATACTTTTGCAAAGTTTCGGATGGATCCAGAAAAATAGAAATCATTTCCTTTAATATAAGTGCAAAATGAGATTTTTTGATTCACATTTTTCCATGAATTTCAGTCGATTCGGGATACGAGCAAACAAATTAACCATAAAAATGAAAAGCATTCATGACAGAATGAAAAATTTAATTTGGAACTCTAGCATTGTATGAATGCCATGTTTTGTCAAATCTGTAAATAGAAAACGTGGTACTCTAGTCAAAAACAACATCAAATAAACAACACCAAAGCGGACTTTTTTTTAGATATCTATTTTCAACGAAATTGAACACCCACGTTTTGAAATGGTAATTGTCATTTGTCATTGTCATTCATTACTTTAACGGCATGAGATTACTTTCCACATATTTTTAGCTAAAGCATACGAAATGAGAGAAACTGTTTCAGCGATACGTTCATTTCCAAATTGAATTACCCGTTTTAGTTTGGTTAGTGTAGAGTGTCACATGTCATTGTGAGTAAATCTAATGGTTCAATCTGTATTTTAAACCCCATTTTCGTGATCTAGTAGGTAGTACTGATGTTATTCGCTAAATACTTTGCAAACCATTCAATTAAATGAAATTACAGGCAGGAGACATCTGCTCTGCTTTTATCATTTCTATACTTAAAAGTGCAGAATTGCCAATTTCGGCTGAATTTCAGGTTAACGAAAGAGGAAATGGAGCAATTCTTCCGTGAAAGTTTTTACCTGTGCAATTAATAAAAGTCGCAGGTTTTGCACACTTTTCTAGAAAACCTTATTATACTTGTGTTTTGTACTCAAGAAAATAATTGATTGATCCTTAATTTGATGCACATGTAGTCCAAGGCAAGAACAAGTGGGAATTTCCCAGCACACGTTCGACAAAATGCATAATGCATCTAGCTTTGTAGACATAGTATTGTTGCACGATAAAACTCAGTCATTATCACTTTCTTAACACCACATGTTCGTGGCAGTGGCATTGGTATTGGTGTTGCAAAATATTTTCAGTCTAGTCTTAAGAAAAACATGCAATAAAACGACATGGTTGATGAAATATTTCAGAATTTATTTATTCATCCATCCTGGCGTGTGCAAAGAACGTGCAAAAATTCAGAACAATGTCACTTTCAGCTTTCTCATTAGCCATGAATCCGCTGGAAAATTGGATAAATAAACATATATCCAAAAGCATTATACAGAAAAATCACGAACTGAAAAAATATAATATAATAATCTGTAAAAATAATGTACATCTTTAAGCAAACTGCAATATCGTCAGAGTGAAAGTTCCAGGAAAGCCTTTTTCCTGGTGTGATATAGTTTTTTGTCAACCTTTCCTGTTTGAATGCACCACCAGTTACAACATGTGCTTTTCCTGTCCTCAATCTGACATTGAAAAATCTGAAGGCACCAAAAAAGTTTTCGTTGGACAAAAAATTACATGAAAAAATGTACAAAGGACCGCATCTGCCTGATGAAAGTCAACTTTATAGTGTTCAATGAAACGGAAAAAGACAGCTGAAAAAGTTGTTCTTTTCTCTCACGGAAAATCCATGCATACATAATCACATATACATTCCTTCCAAAC
>JAHZMX010006356.1:0-62842 GCA_027743895.1 Seira musarum | reverse complement strand
CTCTTGTTTTACATTGAGGATCGTACGAAATTACAAAACACGAAATTATATTTTTAATCAGGGAATCATTTTCATTGCTATTTGCTATTAATCAAGTGCAATATAGTTGAACAAAACCTACATAATTAATTACAAGGGTTCTCTAACAAATGCTAGGAAAACAGAATAACCTTGTTTTAATTTTACAAGATGCAACAACGATCAAAAGGATGATGCTTTTTATGAGAATCAATGTACATAAGTGTAATGTACATGCATATTCACAAGTATCTTGACTGCATTGAGAAATATCATACGTAGTCGTTGCCACCATGTCATTTGACACAGTTGACACTTTTAGATTGAGATTTAAAACAAATATACATAAGTGGAATGAAATTGAAATTACATGTATTAGAGCCCTTTTTATGGGGACATTTATTCTCAAAATGCTTACCTTGGATCTGGCAGTACAATTTTTTTGCTCGCTCTTGCGGCCGGAGTGCCTTTGCTTTTCTCCATGGCCATGAGGTAGCTAACGTCAGCCAGAACTGCTTCGAGGTCCGCCATTGTTGCAGCGTTACTTTCACCCTTTCTCTCTCGGAAAACAGCACGTTTTGATTAAGTTCTCGTGAGTAGAAAATAGTGGTTGTAGGTTCTTGTTGTAGTAGAAAGTAATGCGGCAGTACGACGATGTAATATTCTCTTCAGTAATCCTTGATTTTGATTACATGTATTGCCATACATACACGATCACGATAGTGGAGAAAACCAGTAAAAAAAACTCTTATCTCTATCTATTTCTATGTCTGTTTCAGTAAATATTGAGTAGTAGTAATATAGTAGTACTAGTAGTATAGTAGTCGTATGTACGTCTAAACAAAAGTTTTGACTCTTTGTTCTATAAAATAACTTTTGTAAACAGTGTTGTGAAAGAATGATTATTTTATTACTTTTAAATCATTGTAAAATAGCAAAGTTATTGGTTACAATGCTAGTGTCAAACTTACACAGACAATCCTTTTGTTGATGTCGGAAAGTATGAAATTCTTGCCAAGCCAAGTAAGAGCACTATAGTTCATTTATTGTTGACATGCTGGAAGATATTTTGACTAAAAAATGAATCAATTATTATTATTTTCTTTCTTAATGAATTATTCTGTCCCTTTTTCAATACCTTTTGTTAAGAGGAAGCCACAACAATTAACAAATTGGCATTTCCCCCAAAAAAGTCTTCGTTTTAAGTAGTTTTTCGGTTACGTATAATAACTAATTCTTTCAGAGGTGTCAAAGGCTGAACCTTATGTTGCTCTTGTCTTTTATCGCCCTTTTTAAAAAATATTTAATCTAAGATTGAAAATTGTATTGGCTTTTTTTAAAAAAAATGAGAGTTTCACAGGTAAATGTTTCTTTTCCTAAATTTTTACATATTAATACTTTATGAGATATTTTTACTTAGAAAATCTACAATATTTTTTTACAGGCTTTTTGTGCGTATCTTTAAGTTTTTGTTTCAAATGAAAGATATATTTAAGGGATTTAGAATTCCTTCTCTGTGTAATTTTAAGTGCTTGTCTATATCTATGCCTGAAATGCCTCAGTTTTGCAAATTTTGTTTCCTATATTTTGTCTCCTCTCTACCAAAATCACACAAATTCCGATGCCTGCGGAACACTTTGCAGTTAGTAGAACTAAATTGTCAATGTGATAGGTCGTTGTTGTTGCTTCATCTACATTAAGTGGTGTAGTAGTGATTTGATTTTATAGTCGGAAGTTTCTTATTTCCGTAATCACTTCATTATTCACTTAACTTCCATTGAGCGAAAACAATTTTCTCTTTCCACAATGTCGGTTTAACCTCACATCTGACTCTTTTCTTTCCAGAAAAAAATTGATTCACAAGTTGGAGAACACATCTTTGTCCGTCATGCTTTTGACAGATTCATAGATCCAATTCATAAAATGTTGACAACCTTCCGAAATATTTAGACATTCAAAGTGAAACTCTCACAGTCTTGCTCTTGCGACTTCTCACCAAAGAGTTTTTCTGCTCCTTTTCAAGAGTGAAATCCGCTCACAAAATGATTACTTGTACATACATTTTTATTAATTGTTTCAGAGTTCAAAAGTCATCCACAAAAACGAATCCACAACGTTATAATATCACCATTCAGTAAACATTTATTTCACGCAACAAGTTGATTCTTCTCCATCCTTTTTTCTTGTTCAGTCTCTCTCAATCTCTCTTTTACGATGTGCCTCTCGAGAAAATGATGGAGAACTAGGAAAATATGATGACGAATTTGATGAGGAAGTTGACAAGTTGCTGTCCTCTCATCATCATCTCTCTCAAGAGAGATTGGGACAGTTGCACATGAGTAAAATAAAATTGACAATGAAGCACAAACTTTTTTTTTTCAAAAGCACGATTTACCGAGATTTGCTTTGTTTTTCAGCGAAGCCCACTGATATGAACGCATTATTATTATGAAGTTGACTTCCAAAGAGGGAACAACGAGAATGACTTTTGTTTGGAGACGATTTAAAGATAGGGAGATGGATGTGGACAGGAATAACTTTTTTACGAGTCGTCAACACTTTTTAACAGTTTGTGAGTCGTTGAACTGATTACAGCGTTGTATGGTTGAAAAAAAATATGCGCAAGCAATTACACATAATACGTGTTTTTTTTTTCTCTTCTATTATTTTTTTATCAGAAGCACAAAAGGGAAAAGTGTATTTTTGTTGAAACAAATAACCTATAATAACAAATCCTTTGCTTGGTCCATTATAGCATTTTAGGGAGAGAAAATAGATGATAAAATTTTTAACGTAACGTATGACAAGCAGGCAGCATAAAAACGGATGGGGTATTTTTTATACTGTGTTTTGACCTAGATAAAGTTGACTGTTGGGGCTTGGGTGAATTATAAATCATCGTTTTTGGCAGTCTTGTACTAAAAGAGAGAGTGAGTGAGTGAGTGTGTGTGTTTCTGTCTGAAAAAAAATCTATATACTCCAGAGCAGTCCAGCAGTTAGCGAAAGTCCATTTTTATAAGTGTATTGTAGTAACATTACTTATTTTGACAATGGAAAAAATTCGCCTTCGTTTTTTTCAGTCAGTCACTCTCCAGTTCATTCGTGTTCTTCTTTTCAGTTCAGATTCCGTATGCTTCTTCTGGAATATGATGGTGCCCTGTAGGAAAATGATAACAAAAATAATGTATTTAATACTTTTTATCGATGACATGCTAAATATGGAACATAATCTAAAATTGATTTAAGATAAACACTTGTTAAAAATCGTGAAATATTTGTTAGCTTCATCAAATAGATTTTTCTTCTTGTCTTGATGTTAGCAAGTGGAATTCCTATATTTTTTTCAATTTTTACTCTAGTTACCCGGAATAAGTGAGCACGATACGGGTGTAAGTGAGTATGAGTATGTGTGAAAGAGCGAGCTGCTTGCTACTACTGCTTGTATGACACTGGAACCAGCTGCAGTTCGTTCAGCTCTTCCTCTTACGGCTTCATTCTTCCTACTGAGGAGGACTTACTCATGTCATTATTCGTGTCATTCATAATAATATCCTCCTATAAAAATGTTTGCAAAATTCTCTCGCTCTCCTTTCAACCAAAATCCTGAGAGAGGAGTAAGTAGCACCATCAACAAAAGTTGTTGTATGGTAGCCCCACATTCCTCTCCTTTTTATGCAACATGTAAAATACCCAATCACCACCACCACCACTCCTGCCTGAGTGCACCATCATCACAATTCCATTCAATCAATGACTTGCCACTACTCCTTCCATTTTCCACAATTAAAACTGACACTGGCACCATACCAAAATCATAACAAAAGCAACGAAAATAAAATCTCTGCGTGCTTTACCTAATACAATAGAACAGCGTGCGTGTCGTCCGCCGCTCATACTACATAAACTTATGTTACATATTTCTTTTGGGGTAGCATTGATTAAGAAAAATAATTATAAGGTAATTGCATCCATTCATGAACTGGTCTGCTGACAGGAAAGGTAGCAATAATAACTAATAATGATAAGGTCACGGAAACCGAGGTCAAAAAAAACTGACGGAACACCAGCAGTAAAGGAGAAAAAAAAATTGTAGAGCAATACTAATAACATGCTCATTCTCTTCACTTATAATAGCTTTATCCATGAAGCCAGATCCAATCATCATGAGTATACGTGAATAATATAATGAACAATGCGTAACGTTCACAGCCCCTTTAATATAAGGGAACAAGTGCAACTGCTGCCAATCAGTCAGAATCGTTTGACCATTAGTCATTGAAAATAACTGTATGCGCATGTTTTTTAGCAAGTTCCCATATGTTCACAGTTCACACATCTTATCTTTTCTGCATACCTGTCTCTAGTCATTCTTCTCTTTAGAAAATAACAACCAACGAATCCAACGACAACGACAAATGTAATGTGTGATTTAAACGAGAGTGAGAGTGACTGCTGGTATGTAAATACGTACACTAGTACTACCTGTATACATATGTCATTTACTTTTTTTTCCTGTCGCCCGATCGCAATCGTATCAACAACATCATCATCCTTCCTTCCTTTTTTGCACGAGATGATGATAGCTTATAATATGATTCTGGCTTGCGGTTTATGAGCAAATCAATCAGATCATCATGATCATGCTTTATCTATGAAACTCTGCTTAAGGCATGCCTCTCTCTCTCTCTGACGATCAGTGAGTGACGACGACGACGGTGTGGTAGTGTATGTGTATGACGATGTATGGAATGAAAATGATATGATATATTATACCTTGCAACAATTTCCCCTCTAATCAGAGAACAATTCATCATTAGTGATGTCATCGTTAAACTTTATCCCTGTCTGAGTTCTGCGAACACGACGGACGACACGGCACGATACAAATTAATAAATGCTACAAACTACAGCATTCACCAGCTACTACACAAAATTGCAACCTTTCGTGTACCTCTTATTTATGTTATAATCTCTATTTTTTCAAGTTCATGTAATTAAGTTAAGTTTCACCTCACCAACAAACAAGCCAAATAGTTTTTTGAAGCCACTTCAACATGAAAATAACAATATAATCCGTTTCTAAAATACCCATTATATACTACTTACTTATATACAGATTACAGATAAAGTTTTGCTTATTTCATGTCTACGTTACTACCTCTGTAATATGCACCTTGTACAAATCCGAAGCCTACATCTACATTCCACACATAATTGCCGATATGATGAGGGACGTCATCCTTCAAGTACATCAAAACATCAAAAGGAAGTCACAATTAAATTCTATATCCCTCCATAACGTTTTGGAGTTACGTGACTGTTTTTTTTTAATTCTGGAGCAATCAAGCGTATTTTTTGCTCATTACAAGTCAATTGTCTTTTTTGTGGGAATATAAGGTTTTAGCGTGTGCCATTAAATCAGGACTTGTTTTTTAAGTGGGGACAACATGAAACAAATTATATAGAATTTCATTCAAAAGATGTTTGTCAGAAAAGTCATGATGATGATACTTGTCCATCCATTCATGCAGACTAATTCAGCTTCCTCTTTTTCTTTCTGTCAACAATTTCCTTCCAACTACTGCTGTTACGGTTACCGTTGATAACAGACAAAAAAATAATGCGTAACGAGAAGAAAAATAAGTGTGTGACTGACCTTAAACTTGGCCCTTTTATCATGATACTAGTCGCTCGTATTATATTTCTCACGTCAGTGTTTTAATTAGAACTACTACTATAGTTGGGCCGTGCGTGTCGTTGTCGTCGATGACATCGACTGGATGTCTACATCAATCTCATCTCGTGAACATTTTCTTGGTGGTGCACCTGAATAGAAGTACGTATATACATACAGTGGGGCAGATCAGATTTCCAGATTGTTTTGGAAAAAGATTTCAAAATATTTTGTAAATGCTTGGTTGCCAGGAATTCTGTTACAAAAACTAGAGTACGGGAAAAATGTATACTTTTCCAGGAGCATTTCCCACAAACTGTCTATCTGAAAGGAACAACTTACTTTCGCTTAAAACTTTACATCAAAACATTAAATCTGTATTCAAATTACAGTTTTGATTACATTACAGAGAGACAGAGAGGCCCACTCGCTAAACTTTTCATACATGAATTTTATGATATGATATGATGTTAGAGATGTTTTTTTACCATGACATTCTTTCCCAGCAATTATTACAACCTGTGGATTACTCTATTGTGAAAATCCCATGTCAAAGAAATTCGATATCACGGAATCAAAAAAAAATTTCGTATATACCTATTCTAATTAACTAAGTAGTGCGTATCACATGAAAGCAATATAAGCAATATTATATGTGCTCACATCACAGAATCCATCACAACAAATCCAATTTAAGCAAAACCCCAAAAATCAACTCCAGTTTCCTCCAAGTGTGCTTGCTACTCCACTAAAGTAAAACAGAGAATGAGTGAGTGTCAAACTCAAAAACTGAACTTTGCTTTTTTGTTTACTTGTTTCGATGTTCCAACTTAATAAATTACTTTTCTTCTTCTGAACCTATCACTTTTTTGTGAATTAAATTACTTCTTTAAATTAAAGAAAAATCGATTGTGTTTTAAGAAGAGATAAGAAGTAAGTCAAAAATTTTCACAGCACTTTTTTTCTCTTCTCTGTTTTATTTCCTCCATGAGAGAAAAACGAATTATGTGTATGGAGTAAAGTTGCGATATTAAAAAAACTGTACAACCACATTAAGTTATTATCACTGCTAATGTTGCTACTTTGGAGTGAGTGAGTGAGTGTCGTCATTTCTTGACTACGACATTAATTCTTCTCCCTTTTTTTCAAAGCATTTATTTCATTATATTTTTATATCCTCATAATGCTTTAGATGTTTTATGATACATATATCATCCTCATATCAGTTGAAAAAGTATCAGCAGATGATTATGCTGTTGTTAAAGGATGATCACGAGCTGATGATACTCGTCATGATGCCGACATTCCCAATCCAATGCTCGTCGTGTCGTAGTAATAATAATACTTTAAAGAGGAAAGCAGATGACTAGTTGACGACCTCTCACAGATTATCAATATCAACAGCTTTCGATATACTACTTACAAGTAAGCAAGTTGTGTTTTCCCATGACGCTTTAAGACACTTTGAATATCGGTAAGAAAACAAAATGTGGATTAATACTTATCAAATCTTTGAGAAAACAAACACTTTCTTCTTTATAACATTATTTTTTAAAAATATGTATGTGCGTGTCATCTTTAGTCGCAGTCAGAGTCGTGAGATCGAATTGGATTTGTTAAATGGTGGCAGAGGTTGAGACGAGATAATCGTTCTATTGGAATTATTGAAATGACTTATGATCGAGCGATAATTTCTTTTCACTTTTTTATTACACGGCAAAGAGCATAGAGATTCATAACAAAATGGAAAATTAACGATAAGAAGATACTTATGTACTTATGCTTCGTTTTTTACGTTTATCTCGGTCTTGAAAATTTCTTTTAAAAGATGATGATAAAGACTAAGGAAGAGAGAACAAGGAAATTTTATCAATTCTTTTCAATACTTTGGCATTGACAACGATCTGCTCTAAGCGCTATCTTATAAATTACATCGAAGAAATGATAGTTGGAGAAAAAGAAGAATTGCTTCACACTATGCATCCATCCATTTAAATAAATAATTCTGTTTGATTATGCAAACGCTTCCATGCGTCTTTCTAAAAGCACATGTATACCTGAGATTGTTGTCGCTGAATTAATTATTTTCCGTTGCTACTGCTGCACCAATAAAATGGAAGAAAGTTTCTTTTTGCGATGTTTACGATGGCCTTAACAAGAACTGACGTTTTGTCGTCCGTTTCAGTACGCTAATTTCTATTTTATTGATTTTCTAAAGGAGAAAATTGTCACCTTGATTTATTTACGGTAGATCTTGGATCATTGCTTCCTTCTGTAGTTCTCTCATTGATTGATTCTTTCTTTACACACTCAATTCCAGTCACAACAAACAACACTTTTTCTTTGCACACATCACTCGACGATGTGGGGGAGGCACAGGAGCATGAAGTAAAGTTTGATTTGCCAACAATATTAACATTATTGGTTGAAGATTCAATTAAGTGAAAATCTTGTCTGGACCAGCAGAACCGTACGAAACATGAGAATGAAGGTTTGCTCCTTCTTGAGTCAGATAATTGCATATCTTGTTTTGAAAACACAAGACGATTTTTGTTAAAAATTCAACTTGGAATTTTTATGAGCTATTTAGAGCAACAAGCATTATTGCTTTGTTACAAATTATAAGCACGCACTTTCCAATCGACGAAACATTATTGAAACAAAAAATTTCAGTTGAGAAATGCTAGTTTTTTCTTTATTGTTTTGGCTGAATTGTTTATTTGCGAGTAAATTGGTGTTTCACCTTGATTTCCCTGCAAATTTCAAGCACTCTTCTGAACTTTGTCCCTTGGAGAATGTTGTGATTGTGATGAGGGTGAAACCTGGTTATTCCCCACTGTTACTACATGGTCATCAAAGGCAGGCAAAGTGACGAAAAGAGGAATGGTTACACACACACACGTCGAAAAAAAATGAGAAAAAAGGAGGATGCATCATCATCACCACCATTAACCAACACACGGACCATGTATGTACGAGAAATGTGTGTATCTCTACTAACTTTTACTAGGGAACTAAAATTGAAGAATTTTTTCTCTCGCCTTTTTTAGTGGGTGCTGGTGCTGCAGGCTGGCTTCCTTCGTTTTGCCTACTCTTCTTCTGTTTCTCTATTTTAACAACTATATTGCCTCCTTTTCCATTCTACTGGCTTGCAGCACAGATGACGAAGATGATGAGTCTTCTGCTTTCAAACAGCCGATGCATATTTTCTCCCTAGTTTGAGTCCAGTCACTACTAGATCTTCTCTCTCTCCCTCCCTCTCTCTCCTCATCTGTACTATTTTCACTTGTTTCCTTTCGAGAGAGAGAAAAAAAACGTCCGCTTTATAGCAAAAAGGGTTTCATTCTTTTGGAATGCTTTGCTTCACTTCCTTTTCCACTCTCTCTCTCTCTTTCGTTCGCTCTCCCTTGCATAATACTACATTCACTTGTGTTTTTTCCTTTTCCAAGAGGTTCTCAAGAGGAGGTGGAGGATAAAAACTATGCTGATGATAGTGATAATCAAGATTACAATAAAGATTAGGACAGGGGAAAAAAGATGATGATGATGAAAATGGTCAATAATAACAAAAAAGGGGAAAAAAGTCTTAAATGAGGAGCGCTGCTGCTTCTGGTGCTGTTGGGATTTGGGATGTGATGTTGGTATCGTATAGCTCAGGAATTGTGTAATACCAACACCACTAAGACATTGATGATAGTAATCTTAGGTAAGGCGAGGTGGCCTGGCCTGGCATTTCAATTGATGATGATGTGATGGCTCTATGTCTGTGTAAGAGAGGAACCCGAATCTCTTATTTCTTTTTGTCCTCCGTCATCCGCGTGTGTGTGTGTGTGTGTCTTGTGGAGAATTAAATTCTATATGGAATATTATTGTAAGGACAACACAACAGGCAAAGTCTGAGCGAACATGAAAAAATAAAACATGATAGAAATTTTAGAAAAGGAAGAAGAACGGCGAATAAAAAAGACTAGTGATTGTGAATGCATGTTTTGAAGCTTACATGCTTACAGAAAAGAATTGTGTTGGATTGGATTGCATTTGATGCAAAGACTGAGTAAAGTAAGCGAGCGAGAGTATATATAATACAGTAAAGTGAGTTTCTGCTCACACAGTGTTTTCCTCGAGATGATGACGGTTAGGCCTGGCCTGGCTTCCTTTACCTCCTCTATAATATGTGTATCTATCATTCGATGAGTTTTGTGTGTGTGTGACCCTGTGTGGTGGTATACCGTTTTGGTTGATGATGATATAATATTTTGTGTGTGTCTCTCACTCACTAAAAACATTTTTTCTTCTTCTCTAGTAGAAAATGTGTGTAAAAAAGATGCAATGGAAAGACGAGCTACTACCACAACTACAAAACTACTAGCTTTTTACGCTGTGTAGTTGTAGTAGTAGAACATAGTATGCTATTCTATTATACAGGCTTCCTCAGAATTTTTTTTGCACCAGCTTTTTTTTTCTTATGTGGATGGATGAACGCAGTGGAGGAAGAAGAACATGAATGGTGAGACTAGAGCTAGAGAGCTAGATAGAACTGCACACAACAAGAAGTAAAAGAGTTCTCCAATTCTTCCAACTCTCTTCTGTAGAAAACATGCTATACGTGGAAAAAGGAGCACCAAGCACCATGGGCAAAAGCAAACTTAACAAAAAAAAATTAGTGGGAGGGCATACCACGAACTCCTATCCACGATCCACGATAGAAATATATCCATACTACATCCATATTATTATCATTACATGCATATTCTATACAATGTATCGCAAGATTCTGCCATATTCTGAACCAAGTCCGATAAAAAAAAGGGTAGACAAAATATAGGAATTCTTTTTTGCAGAATAAAGAGAAGCTTCCCTTTTTTACTTACGAGGAGTTAGATGACGAGGTTGTTGTTGAGATGATGATGATGATGATGAGAAGGACGATATTAGATGCTCTAAAGTTCTAAAACGAGTGCTTTTGCTTTTAAGGATAAAGAATAAGAGAAATAAAGTTAGTAAAGTGGCAATAAGTAAAGTAAAGAGTTTTTTATGAGCATTGCATATTATTGCATTGAATTGTTGATGCTTAATACTTAAAGCTTTTCGGAAGGACGTTGATGGTGTTGTTGCTGCTGCATGCTGGTCCATCGTTTTTCCTTCGAGCATTTTTTTTCATTTGTAGCCTCAAATGTTTGCTGATGTAGATGTTCTCACTTTTTTAAGTCTCGTACACAAGACAAACTGATGGATGGATAACTGTGCCCCCCACAAAAAAAAAGTTTATTTTTTGCATTTTGCAAACTTACATCATATTATGTTTATACGTAGCATACCAAAAAGGTAGATAACTACATGGAACTATGCAGAAAATTGGGAAAAGAAAGCAAGCAAAGAGGCATCTCTCTCAACATGATCATCTTTTATCATCGTAGTAAGATGTAATAGAAGTGTTCTGAGCATTCTAGCTAACAAAGGAAAGAATGTATGTATTACCTTCACGACTATTCCATATCGTAATATCTCTCCTTCACATATATAGGCATTATTTTACCTTTACTTAATTCTTTCTGCAAAGTATGAGACTAGAAAAGAACAAAAGAATTGCAAGTTTTTTTTTTGTCTTGTTGGAGCCCATCATCTACTAGTAGCGCTATCATCGTTCCTGACTTGGCGAAGAAAAACTTTATCGTTGTGGAATAAAAATGGGCGAGAGAGGAGAAGAAGAAGAAGAGGAGAAGCAAAGTTAGACGAAAAGGAAACAAAGTAGAGCTTGGGGGCAATATAGCTAAATGGGTTTGTGGAAGTAAGTAGAGAGAAGAAGGAGGCATCTCTCTCCTCATGAGATGGTACTATTACTATTATTATTATTGTTTAGAAAAAAAAGCAGCGATTACCTCTGAAAATCGTAATGTGTGTGGAGTTACTTTTGGAATTGAGTGTATTTGCCAAGCAACTCGAAAAAATCTACATACATTTATGTATTATATGATTTTTTTTGGAGCAAATACAATAATGTTCTTTGGAGAAGAATAATATTTTGTATGCGACCGCGACACACATCACCGCACATTTTCATACTCATCCTCACTTTTTTACTTGAGCATCATGCATATGCACACAAAATTCATTCTTTAAGGTATGAGGAGGAGATTGACGATAAAAAAAACTGCATTGAAAGCGACACTGCCATTGTGCCATCCCATCATCATCATCCTTTCTGCCTGAAAGAACTCTGAAGAATCACTCTCGCTTTCTTTGAAAGGGAATATTATTTTTCGCTAAGCACAAGAAAGGCATTAATACTAATAGTATCGGGACAGGGCACACACACATTTTACACACAAAAACCTACATAATAGATGGAACAGAAGAGCTAGGCTATCAAGTATAAAAACACACACGACACAAACAATATCTGCCAAAATCTGCCGTGTGTGTGCCTCCTCCTTTGCACATCACATCAATATGCAATTCTGTCCATCCATCTATCGTTCACCTTTTTGCTAAGCATGTTCTATGGACGCTTTATTCTAAGGTTTTAAAGAATGAAAATTGAATGGGTGGATGGGACGAAGGAAAAGACTTTTTGGCAATTGATCTAAGAAAGATCCAAATTACAAGTAATAATGTATAATATTATGTACCCTTTCGACCATCTAACTGTAACAAGTCGCATTTCCAAAACAATTCCAATCAATGCATGTGCTCTGATGTAATTTTTTTTCTTGCATTGGTCATTGGTATCTTGTTGAAAAAAGCCTTCTGACATGAGCATCTCCTTCCAAACGCAAGCAATGATCAGAAAATATATAACGCTGACGCCTGACGCTGACATTAGCACAAACCATTTGTCCATGAATTCATTATAAGCAATGCGAGAGTGAGTATTGCTCTTGATGTGTCCGGTGTGCACGATAAACCCCAAAAGACGTTACCGCCTTTGTCCTAAAATTTGGAACATCGGTTTATTCCGCGAAACCTATCAATTAAATACTAACAGGAGTAAAGGTTGTAATTTTTAATGATAACGCTTAACTTGTGATAACTAATTCAAAAACTTTTGCAAACTGAGTAATGAGTAATGGTGTTACTTTAAAACGTTGAAATGTTTCTCCGTTAACGGCAGCGAGGGGTTTGAATATTTTCAGTGGAACATTACTTATATAGGCAATATGTAATACTTTATTAAAGTAGAAATTATTGGAAGTAATGTGTGTGCAGTGTGCACAATATTTATTTATGTCCACTGTCCACACGACGTTCTTATAAAGCACTTCTGCAAGACAAAAAGCAATGAATATGGAGGTATTTTTTATGAGACCCTGTAATTGAAACAGCTTATTCGAAAATATTTGCAAAATCTATTAACTTTTCAAAAACCGTGCAGCTTCGTCCTTTCCAATAATAGTTTTTTTTAACAGCTTTAGTGTGACTTGGATGGATGTGCAATCATAATGATTTTTAAGATACTTTCCAATCTATGTTATGGTATGTTTTAATCGAAAGCTAATGACTTGACACTTTGACAAACGGGAGTATAAATAAAAACTTACAACGCGTTTTTTATTGCATTGATTGATTGTACGTACTTTTGTTTTCTCTATTATTTATGCCCGTCCTCCCGTTTTGTGCAATGTGCAATATGATTTTTATAATTCATGACAACGACAACGCAAATCAGCATCATCATTGACTACTTAACTGCTTTTTGTTGGTCATTGATTTGATATTCCATTGTATTGTTTGCTGTCATACTTATTTGTCACTCCCAAACTTTCGTTTCCCGCTTTCATTAGTCTTGATTGACTGAGCAGTAGTTTTTGCATTCAAGCTTCATTAAAACGGAGAAGCTTTTATGTGAACAGGGAGAAAGATGTGATGAGAAGAAGGACAAGGAGCAGAGTGCACACCTTAGCCAAACAACTTTTTTTTGCCTTATTGACCATTGATCTCTCGACTTAGATGGGTATGTATAACTTAAAAGAGCAACTTATAACCTGACGTTCTTTTAAAAATACTAAAATCTTTCCTCGGGGAAGGCGAACAAACTGAAGGAGCACCATGAATGGTTCTCTTTCAATGATAATCACACAATGAATAGGAGCAACTTTTATCTGCATTATTTGCAGCGGTTGAATATGGCTATTTAATACTACTATTACTGACCCATCAAACAAATAAAAATCTAAATTTTTAAGCAAACTGTCCATGTTGTCCATATTTTCCGGAAAAATGAGTGTTAAAACACTACTACTGTTTACTTATCTCTGTTTACACTCGTATGTATGTTCATTTTCATTTCACGATCCATTACACTGTTTGGAATTCATCATGTAGAAGAATCTGTCATTTTCCCATCCATCTCATCACAAAATCAATGTGGGAATGAAAGCGTATAAGTAAATATCAAGTCTACTCCCAAATACATGGGGTTCAGTTCAAATATATAGAGAATAAGTACCTGTGTGACTGTGAACTTTTGAAAGGAGCGAGGGAGAGGAAGAAAGGTTTATTGGAAAAGAGATTTTACTCTTCCATTGATCAAATCGTGTTTGTATGGAAGAGGAAAAGAAAATACTTACTCGGATTCTTGTTGATTTTCCATTTTCATCATCTCACAATTATTAGCTACCTTATGCATCCAAGCTTTATGTAATTATCCGCATTTTATATTCATTTTGAGTTCTTTGCAAAAAGAAAGAAAAGAACCATATTGATTTTCATTTTTACTGGAAATGGCTCTAGAAATGAGTTGTCGGCTAGCAGAAAAATAAATATACAATTTGCAACAAACGTTCCTTTTTCTGCTATCATTTCCTCCTCACTTGCCACATTTCGAAAGCCTTCTGTACAGAAAAAGTCATCAGCTTTAGCAAACATTAAAGTAAAATTAGTGGAGCCGAAGAGAGAGAAAAGGAAGAGGGAGAGGGAGGGAGAGAGAGGGAGGGAGAGAGAGTGAGAGAGAGAATAGTTGGAAAAGGATTACAACTTTTAAGTTAGGAAAAACTCCAACAAAACATGCAGAAAAGCACGTAGACGTAGGTGTTTTGAAAAGAAACATTCAAGAGGAAACTTTTTTTCTTCATTTCGCGCATCTATTTAAAACGTAAACATTAAAAGAGAAGTCACAATGGAGGAAAAAAGGCCTCAACTACAGTGTGCATGCGACGTTAAAAGCATCTTATTAAAATAAAATGATGAGCTGGCAAAATCAGCATCCTGAATTTCAGCAAAGAAGAGGAAGAGGGAAAAACTTCTTTTCTGCATGCATGCCATCAATTTTCCGAAACGATGGCTTGAAAGTAGAAAAGTAAAGTCCTTTTTTGTAGTGGAGCGTAGTGGCAGTGGCGTTGTATGTAGCAATGGCACCCGAGCTCAAGCTCAAACAAAATAATTAACTTTACCTGAATTCTGAGGTAATAGGATCAACTTAATTTCTTAGCACAACATGAATTACGAAATAAAAATCTTTTTCCATACAAAATATTTCCTGCTTTCATGTTATTTCCCTTAAATAATCACATTTCTGATGTACCGAACAATTCTTCTTCGAGTCGGAATTAGGTCGATAAATAAAAAAAACTCTGTTTAAATGATGGAGAAATGTATGATTTTGCTTATTTGCCTCCTTTTAGGACTTTAGAAATATGATTATTAGTGATTTTCTGCCTGCAAGGATATTGCGTTTTATAAAAGTATTTCCTTTTCTCTCCCTTCCCATTTCATTTAGTTTGACGGAAGCTGAGCTACTTGCGTACTTCTCAAATCCTTGCTCGGTTGCGATTGCGAGATTTTGCTTATTGTGCAATGAACAGCGGCGCTATGGATTCGCATTTTAGAAAGATGAGCTAATCCATTATCAAGAAAGAACCATAGTTTTTTTGTTTCTAGTTTTAAAAAAATCTTTTGCACTTCATGCTTGCATGCGACAAGATGAAGAAAAAGAACAGGCATGAAGCATATGGACATGGCAGTTTTTCTGAGCCATTCAATTACAATACTTTTTAACAAGCGTTTTTTTTTGTAATTGTTCATCTCGCAGAGATTTTGGAGCTCGCTTCCGCGCGAATAATGCTTTCTTTTCAAAATTACTCAAGCGGATATTGCAGTGGTATACATAATATGGTGTCACATAAAAAAACGTAAGTAGGCCACACTGGAATGAGTGATATAATGATGATGGTGGCGCTCGTAGTGAATAATTTTACACCAAAAGAGTAGCAAACGAAGATTTCGCAACAAATCGTACAACAAACAAAATTATTAATAAAACCTTAAATTTGTTACCCTCTTGGCATTTCATCTTCCTTAAAACCTCATTATATGAGTTTTACTCCTTTACGCAACATCAAATTAATATTATTGGTTTTAAAGACATGTCTTCATAAGAGCTTGCTTAAAGTTGTAAATTATTGGGATATTTAGGTAGTAATACAAAAGAAATATGTGCAAAAATAGACGTCACACAGAAAGTGTGCAATACACTTTCCCCTCCAAATGATTGTAGGGTAACCCTCGCAACATTCAATCTTCGACTCGACCCCATGAAAATTATTTAATATGAGCATCCATTAAGTGAGAGGTTGAAATTCCAGAAAAAGATTGCAGTATAAGTATGATACTGAAAGACAACTCTATTTTCACTCGCCGTCTATGTAATTAATTTCATTCAACTCATGAATTTAATTTCGGCCAAAGGTGGCCTTAATTACCCTTTGTTTACTCAAACACTTACGAAATTGGATAGGGATGGTGCTACGAAGAAGACAGAAAACGTTTGAAGCGTAAACAGTCGTTGGATATAAGTAAGTAAGTAGGTAGGTAGGTAGGTAGGTAGATGGGAAAAAGGTTTCTGTAAGATTTATGTATTTACATTATATGCATCTCTTTTGGGAGACGACAACTTCGTACAGCTTTTTTCCATGTTCTAATAACTCTTCTTTCTTATACAATTATCTTTTTGGACATTTTATTCTCCTCTCCAGATCAAAAAAAAAATGTGAACAAGTACACCCAGGCTTGTTTAAAAAGGAGAAAAGATATTAAATGTTGTTTGAAGTAGGCAGGTGTTGTGTCACTGGCTCGTCTAGTCTGCCACTAGTGCTACTCCATTCCCCAAGTATTACCATTCACCAACTGAACTAGAATGATAGAGGCTTCTTCATTTTTCCTCTTATATACATACACATACTCCATGTCCTTCCCCTCCACATGAAACATTCCATTTTCTAAATTTACCATATAATTAGTTCCAGATTTCCCACAGAGTTGCAACTTTATGATACATTTCCAAATTGCCTGTTCCCGACTTCATTATTACTACAATTTTCACTTTCACATTCGCAGATTTCCTACCCTTCTCTTATAATTTGTGTGGAATAGAAGGTGTGTGCACGTATTTTCTGTTTGTAAAAATAGCTGAAAATAAAAGCCTGCAAAAGAAATTTCACCCAAATTTTTGGAGATGCAAAGCCTATAACTTTATCATTCATCATCAACACATCCTTTTTGTAAGCGATGATGTGATCCAGTACACTTGTCTAAAAACGAAACTAAATGGCTTGTTGTACGCACAGCAAGCATGGGTGTCAGAGGTTTATCTGGTTGTCTTCATTCTAAGATACCAAGCGTCTTCGTGTTTCTTTGTTTTTTTTTCACTGAAAAACATTATCGTCACTCGAAATTATAGTAGCATCATATCATATCTTTGTTGGAATTTAGAGTACGTGTTGAGCAAGTAAGGTGTTGAGGAGGATGATGGTGATGAAGCACTGGGCTTACAGGATAAGATCCACATATTATTCATCATCTGCTTACTAATACACACAATACAGAAGATTACCATTTTTTTTGCAAAAGTTACAACTTGACTTTATGACTTATCCCCTTTTTATGCGCTTGTCCGTCTGTCTCTTCATCCTTCGCAAAGTTTGCAAAACTGTTCAACTTTTTTTATTGCTCTAAATAACAAGCATTCCTTTTTAACTTTATCGGTTCTTATTTCGAAGTCATGATCCAGTCTTAAATTATGTGCTACCAAAGGTTCCAATTCTTTTTTTTCTCCATTTTACTCATGCAACCAATAAATAACTATCAAGTTTGCATTAGTTTTTGGGCGACTCGCTAAAGTCGTGAAGGAAGGGAAGCTTCGGATTCCAATTCCATTCAACTTTGACATACAAAAAACGAGATAGGAAAGGAGAGAAGAAAAGAAGGAAAAGTTTTTAAGAAATGGAGAAAGCTGAATTGGGGCAAGGCGAGACATTATCTAGTGAAGGAAAATCTAGTTTAGCCTACTTTTGTGGGGAACGAAGATCCTGGGAAAAAGGAGGATAAACGGAAGCGATGACTAGGAGTTAAAAGGAAAAGTACCAGCAAGGAAATCATTTTACGGCATTACTATTAAGAAGAGCAGGAACCATAATAATCATAGTTCAAATAGGTATGCACGCCGCATGAAGTACCTCCTCCTCACACACAACAAAAGGCTGACTCCCAGAGAGGAGGAAAAGTAAGTGAATTCCTTAAGAAAGAAGTCAAGAGTCCTATTATTGAAAGAGCTGTGGAGAGCCTCTAAACCGTTTTCTTCATTCTTCATTCTTACTTTGTACATATTATATTGAACTGGAAGAAGTAGGGTGTATAATAGCGGAAAAAGGTAAAATAAACTAAACAACTTTTTCTCCTTGCTTTTTAAACTAGCTGGCAGAAGCTACATTATGATGAATGACTGGATAAAAAGGAATAAAAAGAACTCTCGATGTATTTACGTACGATATTATGGAACTCTCTTCAGGGAATGATCACGGTAATAAGCTCCGTTCATGCACCACTCATCCTATCACATCCTTTCGCTTCCTAACACAAACAACCTATTTTTTCCACTTGGTATTGTCCTCCGCCTCCGGATTTTTTAAGATCTAGTCACCCTTTTTTTTGCATAATATTCGCCTTCGATTTTGTGACTTCTACTATAGTCACTGAATTTCATATTTACATGTCCGAAAGGTACGTGGAAATTGTTCTTTCTCTCGCTCTCCCTCTCTCTTTCTTTCTCATCATCACACTTCTCATTTGCATTTTTCTCCCGCAAAGGTAGTTTTTTTTTTGCAATAATAATGATGCAAATATGTATGTTCTTATGCATTGTTCTTGTTATGATTTACAGTAAAATTCACACAAGTCGAAAGGTCGAAGTGTGAAACCAAGCTGCAAGTCTTTATGTGTCTCGCACGTTTACGGCATTTCCATGATTTTTTTTTGAAAGGAGATCGCCATACTCATCATAATTTGGTCATTCACCGCATGACATGGAAAACGATGCTTATATAACTCTTTTTCTTTTTACTACTTTGTGTGGGAACAGAGTCGAAATGATAGTGCACGCACTCAGTCAGGTGGCAACGCCAGATAGATAGGATAGATGATCTAAATCTAGAGAAACTTGAACATTATAATTTTTTTGGTGCTTTGAAATAAGCCAAAGTAGTTTTCCAATTCAATGCCTCTCTTTCTCCCTATCTCCTTTACAATGCTGGAGAGAATTACGGATTGTATCTTGTATTTCCAATTTATGTTATGTTATACGACTCCGTGCGAAAATAAAAGCTTCTTTGGAAGCCATCTCCTTTTGGATAGCCAACAGCGATAAGCGTCGACGGTTTTTAAAGGTGATAGGAAGAATAAAAGGCTTTCAAGAATGGTTGTCCTTCTTTCCTTCTTTAAACCACACACACAAACATACATACATACACACATGGGCTTCCTGAAAAAAAAACTTTTTCTGCTGAGTTATGATGAGATGAAGTACACAAACTGAAATAAAAAGCGATGTGAAAAAAGGTGAAGGAAAAGCTTCTTCAACAAAAAAAATGCTCGTTTTCCCTTTCATCCAATTTTTAAGAGGATCACCGCAAAAGCTAAAAAGTGAAGAAAAAATCGCGGAGGCAGTGAAGGTGTGTTGTCTCCGTGTGTGTATGCATGATCATCTTTCTTTACAAAGTCAAAAAAAGTCCTTCTTTCTCGTTATTAATACGGATGCACCCTTTTTATTGCTTTGACTATCTTAATTCTTTCCTTCTCTCTAACTTTCTGTTATAATATGAAACTAAAAAAGCTACTCTTACTCAGTCTCAGTGTCTCAGTCAGTTTTTAAGCTTGGTTGTTGTAATGGAAGAAGATGATGGCACACAAACAATTTTTTTTACCTTTCCACGTTCTTTACTTACTTGCTCAACTATCATTTTTCGCGAACAAAAGATCTCTCGGGTGGAAAGCTACTTGACATGTACTAAGCATTATTATTCTTGTTACGATTGCCTGGAAACATTAAATACTGAATTATTGAAATTTAATCCTCCATAATTCCATTTATGTATTTCCTGGTCATATAAATAAAAATTCATCCTTCTTTCCTCTCCCGCTTTCGTTTCATTTTTCATGAGAAAGGAAAAGGAAGACATGCTCGTGCAAAGCTTTAAAAGTATTTTAACTATTTCATCACAAGTAATAATATGCTTATGTGAAAGCTTACATAAGTGCTTAGAGGTCGCCATTTCGCTGGTATATAATAACGGTAAGTCTAGCGTTAAGCCCTTTTGGCTTCACTTTTCATGTCACCATCGTCAACAAAAAGGAAAATGAAGCCAACAGCAGAGTATGCATATTATTCGAGCCCACTTCCTTCCACGTGAGGATAAGAATTCCAAGCACTACATAGTCTTCGTCCCCACACCCTCCACTTTTTTTCTTCTCTTTCAGCTCCAAATTTTACCTAAAATGTAGATCCATAAAAAATTGGCACACTGGCGCGAGTGGGGCTGTGATAATGGTGGTGAGACTTGGTGGACGTGTGGACTACCGCTGCTACTCATGAAAAGGAAGCTCAATGAAAAAACTACATTATTTGCAATTTTCCACTACATAATAATATTATTAAATAGGAGCACCAGAATGAAAGGGAATCCACGGAAGAAAAACAATTATTTATGCAGTGTTAGGAAAAACATGATAAGAAGGAAAAAATCATCCATCGTTTGAAAAGACTTTTCAGTACAAAGTACACAAGCTATGTACGTAACTTTGAGAAAAGATTCGGGCAGTGCAAATGCATACAACCACAGCCATTCATTCATGTGCGACGTAGTTGCATTTTCCTTTACATGCAAAATTTAAAGAGTTTTACCACGAGCTATGGAAAATGCTCGCCCAACCTGACCAAGCCACCACAACAAGCACATTATTTGCTAGCAAGCGACGGCTCAAGTAGTAAAATGTGCATAAACACGCGCTGTTAAAAGGCATCGAAAAGACTACTTTCCACAACACAAGATTGTACGAAACCAACAATATTGTCATTTCATATCTATAAATACTAAAACTAACAAAGCAAAGAAGATAAGGAAAGTAGCGGAAAACGTTTGAAGAAATCAAGTCTCACTTTTAAAAAATCTGGACCAAATGGCACAAGAACAAGTTCATCCGAAAAGATGTGAGGGAAAAAACTAATGAAAAAGTGGGAAGACCCAACAAAATTGATAGACAAAGAGAAAGAAGCTACTTCGAACCAAATAAAGCATACATTTTCCATCTGCTGAATGAATACCCATCATTCGTTGACTATCGCAAAACATATTAGAGAACTAAGTATGAGGCTGATTTCGACGAGTAAAATGATTATTGTAGTTGGTCTAGGTATCCATCAGAACCGCAAACATTTTTGGCTACTTTTCATAGTTTTGGTTTCTGATTTGCAGAATAATATAATGTTATAAGTAACAATATTTGCCGGGGTAACTGATGACCAAGACAAACAAGATCTGACAGTTTTATAGGAGGATTTGAAAGAGGACTGCTTAATATTTTCCCTTTTCATTTATGTACGTTTTTATTCGAATCTCGAATGTTTGTCTAGTCCCTTCCCATTTTTCATTTTCATGGTTTGTCTTTTAATACTTCTTTTGATTATAATAAATAAATAAATAAGCTGTTGTATTTTGTCAGTAGTGTGCATTATTATTACGTTATAATTGCATATTTATCGCTCTAGACTAAAGGTCAAAAGGAAAAGTTTGCCTGGGAGCATGTGGAGCGAGTAGGTATGGCATGCATTTATTTTTTTATTTTATATTCATGACATTCAATTCATGAAGCAAAAACTTGTAAGGTTCTTTTTTATTACGTACTTTGTTTGCGATATTTTTTTTTTTTTGTCTTCCTGTTCTTAGTTCTCGTTATCAACGTTTGATGATATTATGGCGTTTCCCTTATATACTTGCTGAAGTATTTCCATGAAATGCATGCATGCGTAAGTCAATATAAGGTACATGTCATTGGCTTCCTTTCTTCCACGAAGAAAAACTTGAGCGTTGTTCGTGCATGAATGAAGATGAAAAAGGACTTGAGTTAAAGAAAAGGGACTCGCTTCGAACTCAAGACACTCGACTCCTTTTGTATGAGGTAATATAATATGATAATGAAAACGATGGAGCAGAAAAAAGTACATAAGGCTTAAACAAGGTTTGCAAAAAAGGAAGAACAAAGTGCTCTTCTACAAAAGATTTCAGGTTGAGTGAGATGAGAAATGCGTTAAAGAACTTGCTGCTGCTGGTACTGCTGGTGTGTAAGCATGCATGCATAAGAGATATGCGGTATCCGTTCCTCCTTATGGAATCGTGTATGATATGGAGGCCAGAAACAAACAAGAAATCGTCGACTAGAGACTATATCGAGACGCTTAGTCGTGAGTGAGTTAAAGCATAAAGATCATTTTTTTGGGGGGGAAGAGGAGAAGAAGGTCGCGTCATCATCACCAGTATCACCACATACCACCACCACCACCACTACCATCCCTGCCAGCGTTGTTACTTTTTGTTAAACATTTTAATGAACTTCCCAATAACAAGATTGATAAGCTTAAAGGCAAATACCATTTTATGAAGGCATATATGTATGTATGCGAATTAGTTCAATAACTGCATAACTTTGCCTCATGCAGGTGATAGTTGATGGGTGGTAGGAGTCATAAACATGCATAACATCCTGTCATAAAGCAACAATCAAAGTGACTCCCTAAGTGGAGACCTTAGAGGCAAATAGCGCTTTAATGTAAACCGCTGTGAGCAGTATTGAAATTATATAGCGTCGTCTCAAACAATCGCTAGCCATCACAAGTAAACTTTTTTAAATGTAAAATATGGATGCAAGAAAAATGCAAAGTAGATGAAAAAGGATGGATGGTGAGTGCTATTTGCTCAAGCTTTTAATTCTTTGTTGGGAGAAAAAATGGGTAGGCGACTCTTTCTGAAGAAGTTTTGCGGCGGTGACAAAGTATTCCTTAACTGTATTTGGTGATACATCAGCAGCAGTGTAGAGAAGCGTTGCGTTGTTGTTCTAAATGCTTGTAGTTCCAGGGATGATTAATGTAAATGGCTTTGATGGTAGCAACAAAATTATTTAAGTGACGCGCACAGATGAAATGAAGAGAGATTTCTTGCAGAGAGAACGAAAAAAATGTGTGTAGTTTAATGGAAACACGCATTTCATTTCTATTACCAAAACTAAAGCATATAAATTATGCACCCTGTGTAGCTTTCATGAAAGTAAGGAAATATTATCAGAGCATCGAGCAAGCCAAAGGAGCTTAAGCTGGACAGTTTATAGTTTTAGTTGGTTGCTGCTACAGAGTATACGACAAGAACACATCAAGTGGCAGCAATATGAAATGACTGAAGACACGTACGAAAGCAAAAGCAAACACGACGAACAATGTGTTTTTGCGAACGCATGAAAAAAAATGTTCTATGTCGCGCGGTCAAGTGATTAGTCAAAGCAATTAAAATGGTCACCTTGGGGTAAACAAAATATGCTAAATAATTATTCAAGGAACTGTCATCGT
Source organism: Seira musarum (assembly GCA_027743895.1). Taxonomy (NCBI): domain Eukaryota; kingdom Metazoa; phylum Arthropoda; class Collembola; order Entomobryomorpha; family Entomobryidae; genus Seira; species Seira musarum. The sequence continues at coordinate 39,269 of JAHZMX010006356.1, read as the reverse complement.
AATTTTAAGTGGCTGATTTAGACGACAGTATTGCACCATTTCAAAGCAGAGTCGCTGAGCAAGTTTTTTTTTGCTACATGCGGCATTCTCTATTTATGAATTGGTTAAAATTATGTCACTCGGAACACACATATAAAGAATGCCTTACAACTAATTAGCGTTCGGAACATGTACGCCGCACTCAAATGTTGGTGGAAAAAATCAGCTATTTGTATTCTTCTGAATAGGTTCTGTGAAAATATTTCATGTACTTCAGATATCAAGAAAATTACACTACTAGTACATACGATGAAAGCTAAATTTTTGGATCATAATTTACTTTAAACGACGAAAGATATACAAAATGACATCATTTCGGATCACAAATTGTCATATTCTCAAATTACATTTAAAAAATTAGGCATTTGTCTTCAAGCGTAATTCTAGCGGACTTTTTTTTACAATTGACTATAAAATATGAGCGAAATCGTCATGAAAGATCGAAGGTTCAACCAATTCCAATATATATTACTTCTTTAAAAATCTCACAAATGATTTATAGGCTTTGAAACCCATGCACATGTTAATATTCCTAGTCACTGTCATTAATATTGCTCTCATCGCTATCCTCACATTCTAACGATTCTTCAATGTCTTCCATGTCAGCTACCGGAGTAGTGCACCGACCGCAACGACTCGCTGGGGAAAGTTGATTCTGATGGCGAAGAAGTGAAAGTCTTCTGAGGTGAAAATTCTCTTGTGTCACCTTGAACTTCTCCATGCGGTTGCTATTGATATGAACAAGAAATCACTTCACTTTAATCACTTTCTGTCCATGTACATTCAAACGGGTGCGGGTTTAACATAAAAATCATACCTGAACTCATTGCGTTGTTCGCTTATAAGTTTTAGAGCTTCCTCACGTATTTTTGATTTTTCCGCTTCGGACTGAATCAGCATACGTTTCAGTCTCTCGTTCTCCGCCTCAAGGATTCTTAGTCGCTCAATTATTGTTTTTGGAGCAACGACGGTTGGGAGCCCGTAGTTTTCGGCATCACTACTACTGTCACTATCATCCGTCAAACAACTCCTTTTTTCACCGACATAGTCACGTTTTGCTTTCGATGAGATTGGGGGTTTTCCAGTAAATTTGTTGGCACAATGATTTTCTGTTGGCAACGGCTGCACTTGAGCATCATGTTCATTTTGACGGAAGACGACAACCTAGATTAAAATATTAAAATGCAAATATCACATAAAGTGCTTGATCAATTTTTTGGATGATGGGCGGGTGAAAGTAAGTATAGAGCTTACATTGCTTGCAATCGCAGAATTTTGAAGAACCTGAACCGTTGATTCTGCCACAGCACGATCTGGATTTACATTTACTACCATACATATATGTGTGGCAGATGTAAAGTAACTTTTGAAAATGTGGGTAAGTTTGCTTTCACGAAACGGCACCGTTTCAATCATGCCATGGTTATTCATTTGCTTTTCCCTAAATTATCAAAATAATTGAACAAATTTAGTTGCAAAGGTCATAATATTCTTCCTCTTAGGAATAGCATTGCACTTGCCTGAGCACACGAATGACTTTCAGCAAGACGGTTAATGAGTTGTTAATATTTCCAGATTCTTGTAATCGATAGCCCCGATTTTCGGTTTGGTTAGCTCGTTCCATGCCGGCCAAATCACAAAACGTCATTCTAGAAATTACAACAATGTATTACCAAACGAATATAGCATTAATGGAATGGATGGTTACAAGAGGTGTTGTACCGATGAACTGATTTTGGATAAGGCACGATGCCATCACCTATCCCGACGCTGACCACCCGGATGGTGAAGAAAGAATGAGAGCGACTGGAGTTTTCATTCATTTGAGTAGCAGCAAATTGTAAGTTCTTTCTACCGGCAAGAAAAACTTTATAAGCTTCCTCATCAGACGTTACCGGGACTTCAGTTAAGTCTATCAACGAAAACCTTATGCGTTTTTAACCATGTCAAAGTGCAAACGAAATATATCAAAACTCGAATACGGAACACGGAAGTACCTTTAATGTAGACGTATCCATTTCGGTCTTGCATTAACTTTAGCTCTTTGCGGCGGCGGCCCTTCCCGACTGCACTGGTTTCCAATAAGTCAAACACGCGTTCATTGTATAATTCAGCATAAGAGACCCAAACACTATACAAAGTTGAGTTAGGGAAGACCATGGACGGATTAAAATCACACAAATGCCCGCCTGCAAAAATATTTAAACACACGCAAAAAAAAATAAATAAATGCAAAGTGTGAGTGAGTTTTAAAATGTCCTAACTTTTAAAGAAAAAAAATGAGATACCGGCAAGTAGCTCGACTGTAGAACCAGATCTATCAGAGAATCCTGAAGCAGTAAGACGGTATGAATTCATTAACTCTTGTTTCTGAAACATGGAAATAAGTACAAAATTAATCAAATCAAATGTTTAAAAAAAACCCGCAGATTTTTTAGTACATTGCAATGCATACAATGCGCGCATTGTATGAGATCGGCTTACAATATTCGCTTCAGCAATAATCCTCTCTCGTTTATGAGATAAAGCATCCACCTCTTGCTGAGTTAAGTGCTGACAAGTCTCATATAAATGAGGACGAATGTTTCCAATCTTGTACTGCCTATCATGAATACGGTTGAATATCGCATCTAAGGTTCTTGGAATGATTCCATACTCTGTTCCATGGCCTAGGTAAGCAATAGATAGTAATTGTGCTCTAATATAATGATTAAACTAATTTAATTGTACTGTATGATGATTGTATATTATAATATAATGATAGGAACTTTACCTTGCATTGTATAGGTTTTGCCAGAATTTGTGGCTCCATAGCTAAAGATAAGACAATTTTCATGTCTCATAAACTTTTCAATCATTGGAGTGACACATTCCTCGAAAACTGTAGACTGCCCACAGTCAGGTCCGAGGACTTTAGTAAATTTAAATTCAGTTTGTTTTTTGGCCCCATCCTGCCACAATAAAGCGTTGCGCCTACTTAAAGAAGCCACGACTGTATGGTCGTCCTTGATCTCCAAAGCCTTTAAAATGGAAAATACAGTTCAATTTATGTTAAATGTGTGTTTTTCACTTTTGGTTGGGCACAATCATTACAAACTTTTATTTTTAACTTATTTCTGTCATTACCGATCCGGAATTACTGTTATCAAACACAGGACGTATTCGAAGGAATGTCTTCAGTTTTTCATCTTCCACGTTGACTGAATTATTGTTTGAAGCATTCGAGCTAACTCTCATGCTATCATCGGGAAAATCCAGCTGTTTGATCACTCCAGCATCAAACGAGTGTTGGGGAGGATAAAGACCGGAGGTACTAGAGTAATCACAGTAGGAGGGCCGTTGGCTGGGGGAGATGGAGCAGGACTTGCCATTAGTTGGAGCGAATGAAGACGACTTGGTTGAATCCAACGACTCCATTCTAACTATTTGTCCTGTTTCAAACATGGGGAACAAGAATGGAAATGTATATATTATCGGATATTGGTCGTTATACAGTCCACCCTTCCTTAGTTCTTGGTTTGAATCAGCTACCGCGGTCCCTGTCCAAATAAACGATAATGACACACTAATGAAAGAGTCACAAATTCGGATACTTTTTACATCCTCAAGATTCAAGTTTGCAGGTTACTATGACAAAACTGTCCCTGACAACAAATACAAGTGACATTATTTTAAATCTCACCGAGGAAGTCCCAGTAGCTATAGCACTCCAAAAAAACTGGTGACGTACCTAACTATATTTTATATATCCGCTAAACTGCAGATCCTGCAGGTCTAAACTGCAACCAACAGTACCCATAACGTTTTCCTAACTCGAAAAATCACCAAGAAAATCATATCGCATATATTTCGAACACATTCTCACATGCGTATATATAGTACACAAAACAATCTACAATGATTAATTAGCTGTTCAAATTTACAATTTAAATCAATTATCTTCAAATCAAATTGTCGTTAGGTTAGGAATGGTCAATGGAAGTTCATTTCAAGTTTTGTGCGGTCCGGTAAAACAATCAAACTGACAACTTTCAAGTTTAGACTTGTGTGAGATTTAAAAAAAAAACATTCTTTTCATCTTTTGTCTAGAGAGAATCTCGCTCGACTCAATCAAGAGAATTTCCAACGGTCAAATCTGAGTTTTGCATATATGCAATAGTGTCTTCGTTCTCGTTCGTGCCACTTTTTATACTGGTTGAGGGGCAAATACACAAAACATGATCGTAAAACTGTATAGGGCTTTGTGACAGGTGCATGCAAGAGGAGAAGAGAGCGAAACAGCAAAAGAAAAATACATAAAGTTTAGATTTTAGTTCGATCCAATTGGGTTTGGCAAACGAATGGGCCAGCCCCATTTACGATCGCACGCTTTAGTCTTCCCTTTTCCTTTGGTATTCCTCTCGCCTTTGTTCAAACAAATGCTGCATGTGAGTTTGTGAGTCATGGTATGGTTGGTCGTCGCGTCTGAGTCAGAGAACAAAGGTTTTTAACTAAAAGATTCTCTGTTAATCGACATCGATACTGGATTGGATTAGTAGAATAATTATGCAGGCTATTCAGCTAATTATGCATTTGTATTCATTAAACTTTCGGAAGTTTATCTTACGACTGGAAAGACGACGATGGCATTTGAATTTTTTATTTTTACAAATACAAACCACAGCCACAGCATGCAATGCAAAAGAAATTGGCGACTGACGAGAGACACAAAAAAGGAACAGTCAAAAGTAAATACTTTCTACTTATGTAGTTTTAACAACGGAGTGTTATAGGTAGAAAGATTTATTTATTTTTTTCAACATTTTTAGTGTTTTGTTTCATAAAGATTGGTGACAAAAGCAATTTCTATACAAAGTAACAAACTTATATATCCTGTTGATCATATTATGATGATTGTTATTAAGAGTATGCGATATATAGCGAAAAATTCAATAAAAATCTTAAACTTTCACAAATATAATTATATTGTAACCTTATACATAAAAATTATATGTAGTGTTTAACAGTCTCAAGAGCTGAACTGCGCGACTATTTTATTTCAACAACCAAAAAGAGCACTAACACAGTAACACATTTTGTTTGGTTTGCCTTTTCCAATTCCTGATAATTTCACTAGCCCGATTTGTTGAATTCTCCCTTCTGTTCTTTTAACATCCATCCATCCCTAACTGGAGCATTGACTTGATGTAATGTATGCTTTTGTTAGAATAGTGCTGTTTTCATAACTGGTAACTTCAAAAACAATTTTTAAAAAATCCGTTGTTCGACTCTACAGTTTGACAGAGTAGAAACGCAGTTGTAGTAATATGTAGTAGTTTTCTTCAAAAAGAGAAATATTTACGACGACAACAATAAAATATCACATCCATCTCTATATATTATACGTAAAATTCAACATATACAATTATGACGATTACGAAATTTACGAAGATGCAAGAGAAAAAGTTATTTTCCTTACGACTACTCTTACATTTCCTAAACACCATTTCAAGTTTACAGTTGCCTATAAATGTATATTTACCTACACAGCCAGTTAATTACATGATTTTTGGTATTTTTTTTATTTCTTTTAGAAAGGATAGGTCTTTATGGGACAAAAGAATTATATACTTTAATTCGTAGTTTCAGACACAGGGCTAGAGAAAACAGAAGAGATTCCGTTAAAATGGGACTGACATAGGTTAGCGTGTATAGTTCTTGTTTTGTTTTTATAATACTTTCTGTTAAACAGATAGTGCTTTCAGTCCTTTTCTGTATGCTGTAGCATAGCATAATACATAATTAGTGTACAAACTACATGATATATTTTATCCAATATGTTATTCTGTAATTTATACGGAAAGTCACATGTCTAATTTGTTGATCTTGATCGTAACGTTATTGAGAGATACAAAAAAACAAATACGTAAAACTACGCATCAGCTACCAAAAACCGATATCGACATCATTTTTCTTATCCTAAGGTTCATAGTGATAATAATATAATGTTTCGATGTGGCTGCGCATTGTAGGCATCACACATCCTGATGCTTTGAGGGCACATGTGTTATGAAAGGCTCACTCCACATTGTTCTTAAATCACCCTAAAACAACACAAACAAACATAGAGATTACAATTTAATCATGTCGAAGTGAGACAACAAATACAAAAATAGCTGGAGTATTAGCAAAATAATATTCAACAAGAATTCTTACCTTTAAATAAGCCATGGTGAGGAGTGGTAAAAGGGTGAAAGGAACAAGATACAAAAGCGCTGGTTGTGCTGCCTTAAATACTTCTGAAGAAACTGTTGCAGTCAGCAACCCAAGGAAATATCCGATGAGAGAGCAATGGAAATAACTGTAACAGAAAATATGTTAAAATTTTACGATGGTGATATGTATTTGTAATACAGGCAGAGCAACTGTACACGATGAATAGGCAATAGTAACACTTTTGAAAAATATTGAAAAGAAAGCGTACCTAATTCTACTGAGATGCGTTGGATTGGGGACACCTATCTCTCCTAGGTGGATAGCTTGTGACTTTTTGTAAGCGTCATATCGTAGAACGAAACATAAGAGAAGCCCAGGCATTACCTGAAATCATAAAAGTTCATTTTTAATGTAATCAATCATATCATAATGTAGTTTGACGGCAACTCAATAATAGAGCATATTATACATAATTTCATTGGTTATATAAGTAATATGTATACAACAACTTACGATGTCTCCCAAGCCAAGCATTGAAAAATGACCGGTTGTATAAATACTGGGGAAAACAAGCTTTCCTGGCAACGAAAGCTTGGGAGCCTCTCGTACGACACCTCCCAAGTGAAGTTTCCTTGCGACTAAACCCATTGGATTTTCGGCGGGTCGCGTGGCAACCTACAAATAAAACCAGACTCATTGATAATAGCAGACATACAGAATTTGTAAAATGACAATGACAACTGCAAATGACTCGCCAGCATTTACTCTTACCTTCACCATAACGTTGGCGTTGAAGAGGTACGATGAAAAGAATACCCAAAACACGTCATAAATGAGCAGACCTGTCAATAATAGCGTTGAAACCTTCAAACTTGGGAGTCGAACAAAGGCTATGAACGCCACGCACAGGCCCATTCCCATGGCTGATAAAAATAGAAATACATACGTAATCAATTTTTTATCATGTTTATTTGGAGAACTTATCAACAGTTTACATAACAAAAATCACAATTGTACTCACCGTCCATCAGCAGCCAATGACCTGTGAGAACCCATACGCAAACAATGGTTATTGAGAGGGAAAATGACATCAGTTCTGCACCAGTAAATCTTCCACATATTCCAAATGATATCCTGGCAAAATAGATTATTATGGTCAATAGGAGATGGTTTAAAAACAATTTTGAGTGAAACCCTACAAATAAGAACGTACTTGTTTCCTGAAGAGCATGGTCGAATGATGTATTGACACATTGGAAGTAAAAGAAAAGCCAATGCGATGGTAGCTATCACTGCAAAAGTTCAACAATAAATATCTCTTGTAACGACTAATTTTACCATAAACATTCTCATAGACAGAGAGAGGAGAGAGTTAGGGTTTACAAACCTGCGGTGCAGATTGCGAATAACATCTGCATGGAATCAAAGAAAAAGAACATCACTAGTAGGGATATGGAAGCCCCGAGTGGTAGGCAGAGTGCCTGCATTGTGTCCAGCGTTTGTACATCTGCGAAACCCATAAAACGTAACGGAAGCCATTTCATTAATAACACGTTATAAATTTCCAAAATGTCGTATATAAATTCAACATACATATAAAAATGCTTTCGTCCTTGACAATGGCTGAATATTCGTGACCATGAAATAATAGATCAACATTTGGCTTTTAAATACATACTTTTTTACATTTCCCTGTTTACAATGACTAAATCAATAGCCATCAATCATTTTTCAGTTTATACATGTTTAACTGATTGACAGTAAGTAAGTGGAGCAACGATCTGGGCAAATACAAAAAAAAAATATCCTTGCTTGCACAAATTTGTACGCATTATCTATGCTCATTCGATGATATTGATATTTTCCAGTTTAATTTACATCTTACTAGGCTTGATAAAGTTGGGTTCGTGTATACTATCAAAAAACGCGTCTTTCATACATATTAATGTCGTAGGTCAAAAACTTCATAATATTCGTTACGAAAAAGATGATTCAAATAATTTTTGTTGTGCTGAGCTCAGCCAAAAGTCATCCACCAATTTGGAAAATTTGCTGATTCAAACTGTCTGCCTTAGATAAATGACACGTAACAAGTATTGATAAAAATTTGAGTGAAAATCATTCATTATTGATTCAATTTAGTAAATAACTTTTTTATGAAACCCAAACTACATACAAAAGTTCAAATGAATTTAATGAATAGGGAAGTGGACATGGCATGTTTTCTCCATGCTCAACTAAAGTAAACGAAGAAGGATTTCTTTTATCTTTAGGCGACATACTATTTTAGTTATTATCATTGCTCTCTAAAGAAGCCATTATTTACAAGAACTGAATTAAGAATTTTGAATTAGAGTAATGAAAATTGACGTACTACTTTCGTTGTTATTCCCGGGTATTCCCGTCAGTTTTGCCAGTTCTTTTTCCTTCTCTCTCTCTCGAGCTTCTTGCTCCATGTTTAATGACCTGCGATAAATCGAATGGAAAGGTCAAAGTCATTTTAAGCACACACTTCAAAAGCGACACATAATTATTTGTTATCAGAATCAGACACAATAAAGCAGTTCAAATACTTCAAGCTTTCGTATAAATTACAAAATGGTTGGAACATTCGGAATTATGTCCAATTTATAATCGGTAAATAATTTAAAAAACAAACAATCGTATCCCCAAGCTGATTTTATTTCTACGCCTCAATTAAAGGCATGGCTTAATAATAAATAAGATGACATCTTACCTAAAGCTTCCATAAACGATTAGAAGGATCGAAATTAGGAACGTGGACACGCGCGACGAATCCATGATGGCGTACGCCCTGCAAACCACAAAAATATTAAATTTTATATATTAATAGTCATATTAAAAGTCATCGCCATCGCTGATAAGATGTGTAAATGTTTGAGCCTTATCATCAGAGTATAAATGACACGTCGAGATGGTATAAGCTCATTTCTTCTCTGGTCAGTCACCACTACTGACCACCGCTAAGGCCACTTAACACATAGAAACGTTTATTTTTAGATAAGGAAGAAAAATTGTTCCTTACCACTGATAATCTGGAGTGTTGCTCATGATGGTTGGCGTTGCTACTTTTTCCGAAGTTTGGTCCAATGAATACTGATTATAAAGTTACTATATCGTAAGAAAACAGGTGTAACTCGTTACACAATCTCAAATATCCTCCAGAAACAATACTCGAAAAAATAAGTCTGGAACGTAACGTAACGTAGCGCAGGCGAAATGAAATGTTATTGTCACGCAGTATAGGAAGAATCAGATGAGAGTTCGGAGAAAAAAAATACAACTTCTTCCCTTATGTCTGACCTTTCAAAAAAGACTATTCCCTCAGACCTCAATTGCACATATTCTGCCTTTTCCTTCTTTTTTTTTGAGGAGAAACGGAAAAAAAGGTAATGATGAAACAGATGATACTATTACTCTGCTTGCTGATGTGGGTGGAGTTTACTTGGAATTTCCGAAGTTTTTTACGCAATGTTTAACTTTCTTTGTAACTATTTCAAAAATTTACATCACATTTTCTATCAAGTTAGAAAAGGCTCCAGTAGAATTCCTTCAAAATACTTTGAGACAAGTTGAGTGGACTCAGTAGGAAAGTAGAATTATGAGATTTTTAACCCACCCTTCTATTTTTTTCGTATTTATTAACATCAACTCATCAAAATTCTTTGAATATGTTGACGTAAGGAGGTATTGAGTTCAAGGCAAAAAGTGAGGAAGTTGAAGTAAATGCAGTCAACGAACAATAATAATATCAAAAAAGCTTATTCGTACTTGAGATGATTGAGAATTGTGAAATTAACATGAAGTAAAAAAAAGTTCCCGCATATTTTTGAAGATCTGTTAAACGATTATGAGAATGAATGAATCTGTTGGCAGTTGTTGTTGTGTTATGTAGTTTGCATGTAGAAATATATTTGTATTTTGAGTAGTCTTCTTAAGCCATGCTATTGTGAAGTATTGCTGCCTTCGTTACTGGACTTGACTTAAACACCCGAATTCGAAACAGTGTCGTTGTTTCCTTCCTTTAGCGAAGACGCTGCTGCTTTGCTGGAGACTTTTAATAACTAAAACAATATATTTGTAACTTTTTGCACTAAAATTTCACCGGTCTTCGTTTGAGGTCACAAATGTGGGAACAGGATTCGTTGAAAATGAGAAAGGAAACAACAAACACGGTGGAAACAAGTTTTTTTTGTCAACGTTTTTGTCAGGAGCTTTTAATAATCCACATTGTTTTCCGAAGCACCCTCGTGTAAGGCTCCATTTTCTTTTATTCCGACTTTAAGGCGCTAGCAACTCATCGTATCACCTCCTCTCTGCGAAGACAGGGGGATATCCAAACCAAACGATTTAATAGAAAGTTCCATCTGTAAACACGAAAGGAATAAATTTTTAGCAAAATAAAAAAACAGTATTTAGATGAAAGCCTTAAAATTGCAATGCAAAATTGTTTGATACGACAAACACAAATACAATAATCATAATCATACACCGATTTAGAGTATTCTGTTACGACGAATCGATCTTTTCGAAAGGTACGAATAGAGGAAGGGATGAATACGTAGTGTAAAATGAAATATTGTTTAATACCATTAAGGCCCTTTGTATCGCCCATAGATAACCCCTTTATTTTTGAAAGCAGAGTTCGAAATGGAAACAGAAATTGGTACATGCGCATGCATCAATATATCATCATTCGTGCTTTACAAAAATGGCTACTTTCCCCAACCACATTTACTTCACTGACTGTGAAGGAGCAATAATAAAACATAATCATGATGATAATCATTATCATCATCATCATCATGATTGTACAACCAATGTAACATAGCTTTACCTACATTCGCACACAACAACTTTTCAAAAAAATTTATTTGATGTTCCTCGCCTCTCCTACTTTACTCTCTTCAGCGCATGAAAAAAAGCTTGCAAAATAATAATAAGGATGCACTTTGTAATCTTGTAAAAAGTATGCACTGTTTACTCCTATCAATCTACATATAACAGAATGTGCATGAAAAGAACACAACACAAAATGTATAAGTACAAGATACAGTGTCGATGACTAAAAAAAGTAATGGGAGGCACTCAGAAAAAATTATGACTATATAGTGCAAGTCAATCTCGTGATAGCGATGATTTCAAAAGGTTTTATATCTGCCTACACTACACTTTGACAAAGTACCCACCTCATGTACACCCTTTTTTGTTTTTAAGTACGCGCTGGTCTTAATGATCACGATGTACCTTTCCGTTTCGAAAAGCGATGACGACGACGACGACGCTGCGCTATTGCTGCTGAATATGAGTGCTAGAGCTAGGACAAGGGAAGGAGCCAGCGCACAACACCTCACGCGACACAAATGCACTGGTGCAGTTCATACTAGAAAATGCACTGCGGGCGTCATAATAACTGACTTTGCTTGCCAAATGAGTTCGACTACTGCAAAAAAGGAGACAACACAGCAGTGCGGAGGAGCAGCCAGCGGTAGTGTTAGTAGACTAGTTAGTCCCAACAAAGTTACTGATGAGGACTTTTAACAATTGCAAATCTCTCTCAGTCTCTCTCTCTCTCTCTCTCTCTCTCTCTATCTAAAAGACATAAAGGACGCTGAATGAAAATATGAAAGGATGTTTCAATTCAAGCCATAGTCAACATGATCGTTTCGCACATTTTCTTTATTAATTTGAATACAGTATTTCGCAGGATGAGGAAGACAGAGAGGTAACAGTTTCAAAGTGCCTACAAGTAACCGCAATAACATGAAGATAAAGGCAAGTCTTGCGGTGGTTTTGTGACTGCATCAATGCCCATATTTCTATCTGTGTATAGTATTTTCTGTATTTTAGGTATATATTTTAATGCAACCGTTCTTATCATCATTACACATTTTATGTACGCTTTCTTGAAGTCTCACGCACGATCAACATCATCATCTTCCTCATATGAATAGTTTTAAAAAGGAAGGTTAGGACAGGATGAGGATGACGAAAAGAGTTTCTCTCTGTGCGTTTATTTCGTTCCTCCTCGCTCGACTCCTTTCTTAGAAAATGTTTAATGGCACATGATTTTTTTTTTTTTTGAAAATGCGAGCCTTACCTTAAGCGATTATTGCATTTATGCACACTTTTTTTTAATGGAGGAATATTAAAATAACGTAATTCTATGCTTCTTTTTCAGACAAATTTTTTTATGATTATCATGATCGTCATATTTGTGTTCATTGCTTTATATTGCAAAAAGAAGGCGAGAAAAGCAATGTTTGTTAGCTCTGCTCGACTGTCGATGATGATATGCTAGAATAATAATAAAAGCTAATTTTCGATTCGGGAAGGCACAGGTAGAGAAGTGCCTGTAAAGTTTTTGAGCAAACACTTCTTTCAAGCAAACTCCGTTTTCCTGCTGGGTTTTATGATGATACTGCCGTGCTACGAAGCTACGATATTCATTTTTTTCCTCGATTTTGTATCTCAAATAAGTAGACAAACTGAGCATGCGCTTTCCGACTGTGAATAAAAATTTAAACGAAGGAAATTCATAACATGAAAGAAGTCTTTTCATAATAATAACTGCAACTGTCTGTGAGTCTATACGTACATACCTATGCTTTTTAGTCTGATTCTCTTTGGCTCACCTTCTGTTACTTGCATTGATATGGTTTTCATGAGAACCGCCGTTTTTTCTTCTTATAACAGCTTTCTTGAATTAAAAAAAATCATCATATTTTTTCACGGTGTTAACCCTTTTCTCTGCTATTATTCTTCTTTCGCGAATGGTATGTAATCGCAAAAAGTGAGCTACGAAGACTAAAAATGGTGATGTTAATGTTGATATGCATTGCTGCAGTTTTGAAAAGATGTTCTAAAATACGCGATCCTATCCTTATCGATTGAAATAAATATGATAAAATTATTGCACGATTAGCAATTTTCTGCGGAGTGAAAAACACTGTTTGCTACTCTTCCTTGTTAAAAAGATACTGTTTCACCTTAAGAAGTACCAAACAGACATTATTGCACACTAAAATCCTGGTTTGGAAAACTGAAAATAGAACACGGTAACGTGTGGATGATAATAGTGATTTTGAAGCAAACGGAGGGAGAGAATTATAATAGGTGTGAACTAATACTAATCGTGTTTAAGCGCTCTTTAAGTATTTGCTTTCGAAGCCTATTTGTTCTATTTCAAATTTTTTTTCTTCGCTACGTGTTCGTTTTACTACGGTAGTAAACGGTAGATTACGGGTAGCAAGTTCGCTCATTTTCAACAAGACTTTCAAAAAGATAAAAGCGTAAATTTGATTTATTAACGAAATCCTCCTTTAGTTTACCTGCGTACAATATTTTTGCAAAAATGATTCATGTCAGTCAGTTGCTACAATTTTCGACAGAAAACAATTAAGTTGGACTTTTCCTTTATGTTTAAAAGTTTTTATAATGAATCACTTCATAATAATTAACGTCAGAAGCAATCTTAAAGGTCTTCAACAATTCTATGGTGCTCTAATTTTAACAAAAAAAAATTTACATAAAAGCAACAAACCAAATCTGTTGGAAACGGAGCTCCTTGAACTCAAAGGCAGCAATTCAAATTCAAAGTTGGAACTATAATTGGGAACAATATTTTGATTCAACCTCGAACAAGTAAAAATACACCTGGTCCCACAAGTAATATAAAAATGACAAAAAAACTTCATTTCATAATGAATGCATGTATAAAATATTTGAAATGAATGAATCACGATTAGAATATTGATTCCATGTAAACATTCCAAAAGATCTTGTTCAACAAATCCGCGGAAGTTTGTTCACCGTGCTTTGTTAGCGAAAGAGTTACAAGCGTAAACAACAAAATCCAAGTTTAAACATTTATTCAGCGGTAATAACCAAACCGAAGTGGTTTATTATCTATCTCAGCGTTTTGGTTGCTGTTTTTTTACTATGTACTTCGCTTCTGTCACTGTCACTGCGCCGCATATAATACACTCTTTGAAGGGTTCTTGTCGTTTTTTTTATCAGCAATAATGTCCTTTATTTACGTCCCCTCTCACCACAAACAACAAAATGTCAGTGGCATTGACGAATAGTCATTAAACTTTCGTTTTTAAAAGTCATTACGGGTTAATAAAACTGCTACTCAAAATTCAAATATGTACATACATACATACTCATATATGACATGCCATTTTTGTCCATTCCCCGAGTATAACAATTTGCACATGATTATCCTAATGATTGAAACATGCAAGATTTTAGTTTCAGAGTCATTTGAAGTCAATGAGTTCTCTGGTGTTGTACAATAATAATATAATCCCACAACTTTTTTTGTATTGATGACGATTAGCAATGCGAATCTTATTCATAAGTTCATTTTCCCCGATATTATATTATGTGTATCGTATCGTATTACCCTTTATTTTTATTTCATTGCAAAAAAAATATCCGCAATTTATTGGGAGTTGTGTAATAGTAATGCAATGGTTCACTGCTTAACAACAACAAGTTGACAAATGCACACTTGTACTGTACTCCCATGCAATAACACCGGAATAAATATATGCAACCTCACTGAAAAAATGAGTGTTCGAATTAAAGTCGCATTTTTTTTAAATTTTGTGCTAAGTAAGCATCATCATTATTTCATCCGGTACGAAGGCGTAGGTGATTTACCCTGAGACTACTCCATAGATGAACGGTTTTCCCTGCGAGTACAGTACTAAAAAAATCCCTGTTAGAAACCTTTGTGGGACGAAACATGATTTTAACATTCAAATTTCAAATGTAATGTGTATAAGTATGTACTTCTTGAATAACTATTTAGCCATACTAAGTTGAAAGCTAAGGTGACGGCGACAACACAATTATGCACCTTCCCATATTATTATTACCAACAGTTGCCATTATATATTGTATTTCAAACCATGAAACATACTTCGTATTGTAAAATAAATCCAGAGAATTTTCAAAAATCCTCATAAATAAGCCGACAGATACCATTTTTAAGAATTTGTGTTTAATGTGCAGATGCAGATT
This sequence comes from Seira musarum, assembly GCA_027743895.1. Taxonomy (NCBI): domain Eukaryota; kingdom Metazoa; phylum Arthropoda; class Collembola; order Entomobryomorpha; family Entomobryidae; genus Seira; species Seira musarum. The sequence continues at coordinate 23,981 of JAHZMX010006356.1, read as the reverse complement.
ATGAGGACGATGCAACGGGATGGTGAAATAAAAAAGGGAGACAGGACAGGAGCCCGGTGCACGACATAAAAATAAAGGTTAATGTTTTGCAGACAAAGTGTAGCGTGTATATTACAAACCTAATTAAATTACAGAGCAATCAAATACGCACTTTACTCTTTTTGCTCAAGTTATTGATAGAAACTTGACGATTCAAAGCGTGCAAATTCAGAAAAGTAAAAATATATATGCATGGCGGCAAACCCTCAACCGAGTAATCAGTTTTTAATAAAAATAAGAAACGGTTCTCAAAGCTTCTTTAAAACATTTGTCATAATTTCTCTGTCTGACGCTTTTGATCTAAAAAAATGACAAAATCTAACTGAATTTAATCTACAAATTGTCCAATTGACAGTCGTCCAATTCCCATTAAATTCATGAATCCCGGTAAAGAAGATTATGAAGGTCTTTATTTGAAATGAATGTGCTAGTACCTTTTGTCGACATGATCATGATTACAAACAGTAAAAATGTAACAGAAATCAATTGGCATAAGCATAAATAAAAAAAAATATATTATTACCTACTACTCTACTACATGTTGGCGAGAACTGCAAACTGCAATGGGATTTTTCTGCTTTGCAAAAGTATTTCGATGGCATCTATCTTTCCGTCGTTATTTAGCCAAATAACACTGAATCACTCATTTTTCATTCAATTAAACTGTATTTATTTGTCTTTTCCTCAACGCTGAACTACGTAGTCCTAGAGCATTTTCTCACGAGAGAAGTTCATGTTTCCCAAAAAAATCGTAATTAATAGTGATGAGTAACACAATCGTTCTATCATTTCTCAGGTGTGTAGCCTTCACCTTTTTGAAGTCGTTTTAACACACTTGCAAGCGAATATTTTCTTTCACTCTTTTCACTGGAAACTTTTTAAAATTTTGGGAATGGGAATGTTGTGAACATTGCGAAATGATTATTTTAAATTATCTAATGAGGAAAAATAATGAAGCTACCAGCCACTTCCCTTGACACAAAGAGAAAGCGAGCAACCGTCTTTTGGAACATGATTGAAATTCTCACAATTTTTATAACACCATTCGCTTCGGATGATTTCTTTTTTAAGATTATAATGTGCGTAAGGTTGGAATACGCTTAAAGTACAATATATATTTTTTTTGTTTATTTTTTTTCGATCGTGTTGACAATGACGATATGGCCTGCCTGTTTCAGTAGAGGTCTTGTGGCCGATTAACAATTTTACTCTGGTGTATGTATCACTACTATTCTGCTCATGGTGGTGTGGTGTACTCCTCCATCATCAACTCCATCCAACATAACACGGTTCATTATTTCACACAGAGTTAGTAAGCCAGCCAAAGAGAGAGCCGAGTCGGTCGAAGAGGCAGCAGTGAGAGATAGATATTATTATTGCATGATATGCATCATACCCTTTCTTATTCCATATATATGCATATTCTTGTGAAAAAAGTTTCAATAAGTAAAGCATTTTAGTTCAGTTCAGTTTTCAGTTTATTGCCGTTTTTATTTTAGGTAGTGAAGAAGTAGTAGTAATAGTGTGCTCAGTGCTCACTCTCCTACTTCTATATGCATTCACGATTCACATTAATTTTTGGTACCATTAGGATGGTCTGCTATGACTTATCATGATTATGATCATTGTGTTAAATAAGCTTTCCTTTTGCACGATTTTAATCACAATTGCTTCTACTGACGAGGAGAGAAGCATGCGTTATATGCAAATGCCTACGTAATTAGCTATGCTTAGCTACATTGTACATTTTATTGTTTTTGTCGAGCTGTTCCTCTTTCAGCATCAGCTAGACTGAAATATATATGTTGCGAAATACTCCTGATCCTCATGACGGAAAAGTCGATTTTCTTTGACGCGAAAGTATGAAATTAATGTTATCAATTCTTCTGAATATAAAAGTCATCATAATGTCGTTCAAAACCCAACCGGAAATTCTTGGGATGCCCCACGCCAATGCCAAGAAATTTTTTGCCCCAAATAATTTTAGAATTAATTAACTTGGAAGAATCGTATTTTATGGACTGAATAGAGGCTACTGCTTATTACGCTCTGTCCTAACAAAGTACTATTAAAGGTATGCGTTTTTCTTGTACAATGACTAATGAGATAAGTTAATTATGAATATCAATAGGTTTGAGGGAAACGGACAGACAAACCATACGATTTCTCTGAAGAATTTTACGCTACTTATTACCTAATAAAGTTTCATATGTACGTACAACTATATGATCTAGTCTCCTGTAAGCGTGCCTCCCTCCGCACATTTTTACGGAACGACATACGAAGATTTTTTTTCCTCATACTACAATACATATAACAATTTAGTCGCTCTCGAACGAACAAATTCCGTATTTACAAACATAGGAGAACCAGAAGAAGAAGAAATGCAATGCGCATATAAGATACAAGTTCTCCTGTGCTTTGTGTTGTCTGAGAAAAAGGCTTACTAACTGAGAACAAACTCATTCGACTCACTTCACACACACACCAGCTGCAATGTGTATTTGATTATTACATTTTTTCTCTGTGAATGTGTGCTAGTAACAAAGTTAAAAAAGCTGCAGAGTTAGGGGAGAGTTTATAAACAGCAGACAATACATTTCTTAACATGTTACATTGAAAAATCCCTTATTATTATTGTGAACATAGGAAAACATTTCTCATGCAACAAGAGTATAATACAATACCAAGAGCATTTTTTATGAAGTTTGAGACTTACTGCACTAAATTTTCCCAAAAAAGAAATAAAGTTAATGCTACATGATCACCAGCCTGGCATCGCATCGCATGATGACAAAAAGCAAGAAAGAAAAAAGTTTCTTTTTAAAGACATTTAATGCATCGCACAGCACAATTCACTTTAAACTGGGGACACTATTACATGTTACTTATTCCTTGCTCGACAAAATTCTATAAAGACGATGCCATGCATCGTGCTTGGTGTGGTGCGGTGGGAATCTTCTTGCTCTTTTTTTTCTTCAAAGAATATGGAATATAATTTGATGTTGAGCAATTCTTAACGCAAGTTTATTGGTAGAAAAACATTTAAAAAGAAGAACATTTTACCGAAAAGGAAGAAAAAAGAACCCATCTTCGTTCACATCACACAGGCATGTCTATATCATTCAAACATGAAGATAGCCACAAATGGTTTTACAAAGGAACAGAACAGTTACACCATTCCGTTCATCTGCTTTACGCAAAGTAATACATAAAGAAACGCATGAATTCGACGAAGCAAGGTAAGAAGTTTGAGGACTCCTCTTTGAGTCGGAGGGACTGCTGCCTGCGTTTTTAAAAGGCATCTCTTTTTTGAAACACCTTACCACCACCACCACCACACATTCCTACACACGTACTCATGTAACCTGTGCCATTGCCTTTAATATAAGAACTAGGCAAACCTCTCTCTCTCTCTCTCACTCTCTAGTCTCCCTTAACAGCCTGTGGGAAAAAAAGGAGACAGAATGTCTATAAAATTGCACAGCATATGTTCAATATCACCTATTTCAAAATGCTCGTAGAAATAATGACATTTATTATGATGCATTGTCATTATTTTAATTACGAACCTATTTTCTTATAAAATCATTCTGCTGTGCTCATTGAAAGGGACCACATTCAATGTAATGTAATGTATATAGGTATGTTTCTTTATTTATTTTTTTGTCCTGTTGCGTAATTGTAACAGAGAAAGAGGGAAGCCTTCGAGTGTCACTACATTTCATACTTACTTACTTACCACCGTTCAAACATGCAATAATGCAACATGCATGCAGTCAATATTACTATTTTGCATTTGCGTAACAGATTGTATCACATTTTTGCATTTCGATAATTTTTTTTTTCTTAAGGAACTATTCGTGTTCATCGCTGGCGATGAACATAATATCATGATTCATGATGATGTTCTTTTTATGTCAGCCATTCTGAAGACTATTGCTCACATTTAAAGAGATCATATCCCTTCACACATGAGGATTTCAATTTTTCCACTGTTTTGCAACATATTTTAATTTATATTGTAGGGAAATATATGCGAGCATTGTTCTAATAACGATTTTTTATGCATAACAACATGTTTGTTTTGTAACATGTTAGACCTATATGCATCACTTGTGTAAGAGCCAAGCAATAACTTTGTTTTTCCTTGTTTTCCGAATCACTCTTCTTTCCAACAACTCCGCCGAAGCCATGCAAATCATTCAAAATTAATAAATTACTTTTGTTTCAAGAAATCATCGTCAACCAAAGCGTGAAACATGTGTATTGACTCCCAGGAAAGATTTTCTTTCTGCTTTTCATCGAGTATGAAATTGGGTGAAGCTTATCTTTTCCTTCTTTCGGGCTTCTACTACATTATCATCAATAAAGCGTTACCGATCCAAGCTGAAGCTACAAATATGTCTGTCGGTACTGTACCTTTACGAGATATATATAGACCTACATCTTGAGATAGGGAGCAAACTCCTGGCTTCATTTCAAGCGTGCACATATTGCTTTTTCACAATTTAATTAAATCGAATTATTACGCAATCATAGTATCATGTAGCTGCTCACCAACTATTCACTCAGCTTCCAATTTCCGCGAGTACGTATGTACAATGTACGTATTGTATTGTTGTAAAAAGTAATCAGAAATCGCCAAAATCCATATATAATTTACTACAAGCAAAGTGTATGATGTTATGAAAGCGCTGTCCACTCTACTGATCCCAAATCCGAAATGGAATCATTTTCATCAGCCAAAGTATAACAAAACGTAGCGGATTTCATCGATTTAGCATAAAAAATCATCCTCCCAACCGCTCACCACACAGTTTTTTTTCTGTTGCAAGCTCTTCTATATTTGCCCGATTTCCAAATCCTTTTGTAAATAATGAAATTTGTCGCTTTTGGCCCAGCTTTGTTAGTTGCCATGCCATGCCATGACAGTCTGACAATGAAACCGTTGGATAGTTACTTTTAGAGGATTCTGTAAATCAGCATAACAAACCAAGCAATGGACATCATATCACAAAGACCAACTATAGTCACTTCACTGAGCAATGAGTAACATTTTTAGCTTTGTCGTCGTTAGTACATCGACTTTAACGGAAAAAAGTCAAGTATAAATGTTACTTTCTTACTCATATCCATCATACTCATCTCATCACCATCCGCTTTTTCGATGATGTGTGCAAATGGAAAAATAATAAAAAATCATTTTGATTTTATCTTTTGTGGTGAATCAAAGAGCGAACACCGAAGTCACCAACAAACAACATATTTATATGCTTGTTTACTTTATCATTCGATATCACATCACCACTGTTATGTATTACGTATTAATCTTTTCTCCTATTTTCGCTTCCTCTAATATCAGGGTAACGGTGATTTTTTGTGTTTGTCGTCGGCAAAAGAAGCAGTAAAATATAGAGATGAACAAAGACTTTCCTTCTCTTGTGAATCAAATCCAAATCTGCAGTGTTTTGTCCTTCTGCTGTGCTTATATGTAAAATTGTATGCACATGTAGCGCCACAATGACTACCATATATTTTGCTTCATTTCCGCTGGTATTCATGTCATAAGTCTTCAAATATTATTCCTTTACTTTCGGCAGGTCTTTGCAAAAAAAAAAATCTTAACAGCAGGAAATATGTATTAAACAACATTTTTATTTGATTTTGATTGAATATGAAATTTGAAAAAAATTTAAGGATTAAGTAGGTACATATGGTCTTGTCTATCTCCTAAAAGCCAAATAAATATGAAATCTGTGCTTTCCGTTCTTCTAATCCGAGTCGAGTCCGTTACAATGATTCGTTTCTGATTGCATGAATGTGTAATTTAGTCTTGCCATCCACTTCAAAAACTGTTTTGATACTCGGCTGTGTTTCTCTGAATCGTTCTCATGTCCGAAATTGTTCTCAGGTAAAAACCATAAAAATCAACTTGATATGATAATCGGGTAGAAAACATTCGGATATGGAATGAAACGCATGTAAACTTGGGCCATCAGTGCGTATGGCGTGAGTACCTAATTGTCTTCAGTCCCCGAAGTTATATTATGCCAGCCCATGTTCACCAATGCGCTAATTTTCTGATCATCCTGTAGCTGTGTAATACATAAAAACAACAGGAAGTCCTATTCAAAATCAGCAGAATAGATTCTAGTACAACTAAAGCCGCCTCATTCCTTTGTTTTTTTTAGCTATTTTAGATATGCATAGCAAAAATTGTGCCATGGTATTTATTAGATTGTCCTTCCGATATCATTTATTTATGCTCAACTTTCGTAGGGTGTTTCTCGTGTTTACAGCTTTTTGTCAATGGCAAAAAAATGAAAAGTAGGGAAAATGCCTCGAAGTGCCTAGTGCCCAAGCTGCAGGAGATAATGGAAATGAAGAGTCTCATTGATCACGATCCATAAATTAAAATAAGCCCTATATATTATAGCCTCGAACTAATGTTAGATTTGGGAATAAGGCGAAATGATAAATAGTAGAAGGGACTCAACACATCAAATCCATAATGGTTCTTGTGTACTGTGTTCGTGACATGCAATGATAATATAATGATAAAATTTTAGATGAGATAGAAACGCAAGATAAAGTAATAATTGCAAATGAAATGTTTATAAATATATGCCCAAGATGCATTTTTTTCTGAGATTACTTATTGTTACTGGAGATAATATATTATTTTATTGCATGCATCATGAAATTATAATTACTAGTAGATTCAAAACTTTTGTTACAATTGTGAGCTAACGAAAATTCCTTGTTACTTACAAAATTTTTAATACAGATCCTACTTATGCTCACGGATGTAATGCAACTGCATGTCGCGTTACATGCACGAGTAGAGTAGACGTATGGGAAATTTCATTACTTAGGTACCTACGCCTCCTACGCATTAGAGCTTGAAAGGTTTATTAATGTCAAAGGTGAATTCGGTTTAAATTAAAATTGCATACCAAAGTATTAATTTCTTTTTACCTACAACAAACAGGTCGACTAGCGTAGAAACTTGTTGTATTTTTAGAAAGTAAATTTCCAAAAATTGATTATTGAAACCACTTTAGTGATAGTTTTGATTGGATTATTTCAAAATCTAGACAAATATTTGGTCGTATCTAAGATTAGCTTTTTAAGAAAAATTTTATACTTCTGTTGCGAGTGGCATGGCGTTAGGGATACTTAAACCGACAGCGGTGCCGTTTTACTTCGAACTCATTCACTCACAATGCAATGCTCCAGATCTAAATAATAATTACGCCCGTGCATTATTATATTAGGTATGTGCTTAATGATGCATGATACAAAATATTGTCGCGATATAATTTTACAGAATGTCTTAAAAGAGTAAAAAAATGAATGTTTGACTTTATGCATATTGACATGAATTGGCACAATAATATAAATTTATTTTCAATTTTCACGGCGTGTGGCGCAATCATGTGTAATGAGGCATTATTTAAAGCATTAACGTAAGTAAGGGGAGAAGCGGTGAAGTGGTGATGCTAATGTACTTTAACAGCGTCAAATTTACGCTTGAAAGAATCCAATTTCGATCCGTCCAAAATCAAGCGCATTTGTTTGTGTGTCGTTTTTTGGGTTGATATTTTTTTGGTGTTTGCACGTGCTAATACTTTAATGTCCATGCAGCAGCTCCTCGAAATCAGTCACAACATTAACGGTTTATGATGATTACTGTGACGAGAGAAATTGAAAATCGGCAATTTGCAATTGTTGCTACTAAAAATACATTGAATTCAAATTCTTACAAAGAAACCTGTTGAAGTCAACTTGTGAAAGAATAATTTTTAAGACTGTTTTATTCGCATTAAAGTAGTACCAGTAAAATTGATTATGCTCGAAATAGTGATTATATAATGATTAAATATTCCGATCATTTTCACATGAATTTTAATACTTAAGTGTACAGCAATAAAAATCGTTTTGTTTGATTTGATAGAAATCGAATGACCTTATAAAACTATGAGGAGAATTGTTTAAAAGTTTTTTTCTTTTGTGCTTTCCAACCATTTTTCATTTTTAAAAATTTAATATTGTTTTTCGTTTAAAAGATCGCAAAGCTAAAGCGGTAGTACGAGAATTTCGATAATTAAAAATCTGAATGCTACATCACCTATCCATTAAGTATATAATTGACGTTAAGTAATAAAATGAAGGATCAGTTTTGTAGCGCTAACTCAGAGACAAGGTTCGTTTTGAGTATTTCAGGTAAGGGAGATATCGTCAGTTTTTGCGGTAACTGCTCCTGCCCATCGGGTCTTTGTTTATGAAGCTTCCACGAGGCGACACCATCGATTCCTTGGCAGATTCACTGACCATTGGAAGATCTGAATCCAGAGACATCACTTTGCTGGAATGAAAGCAAAAATATATTTTCACTCTTTTGTGATGTTAAGAACATGTTTATAATTTAGCAAAATTTGATGTCTAGTTTTACCCCTCAAAGAAAGAATTGTAAGAGCTGGGTGCAGAATGAGACCGACCATTGGCATGAAGAGAGTTTTGACGTCCTTTGCTATTTCCTCTCTTAAAGGGATGCTGAAACGAATGATTTTTAAGCATAGTTTTAACTAGAATCAGAGTGTCCAGTTTTGGAATCGATCGGACGCAGTTCATAATATCATCTTCGGTAACTTCCACGTAGCTGAGGCAGTTCTCTTCCTCGCTGGGAAGTGGATATTCATAGTTTTTTGTGACCCAGTCGTGTGCCTGTTAATAAGAAGGAAAGGATGTGCGTGTAAATATAAGTAAACTTTAGGACATATCTCATTAAGGCAGACATCGAAAGAGTATCTAGCAAACAATTATTAGTTGTTAAGGTTTCTAGAAATGGACTACACGCAGTTGCATGGCAATTATTTATGTTTTAGGGTCAGTATAGTATTTTAACCTTTATGCCGGGAAGCGTAATGCGCATCTGTGGGTCCTTATGCAGCATTTTTGATAGCATATCCTTGAGCAGTGGAGACGCCTCGGGTTTTTCAGGAAATTGCAGCTCATTATGCTGAATCTTGTCATAAAGCTTCATAATGTTATCATCATTAAATGGAATTTCTCCGTACACGAGAGCGTATAGGGTAACGCCCAACTGCCAGATGTCCGCCATCTTTCCACTGTAACTCCCTTTGGGAATGGCTAATGCCTCTGCGAAACAAACATTAATTTTTGATGTCATTCTCCATCATCATCTTCAAGGACACAAGACTGACTTTCCCTTATTAAAAGAAGCTTTTCGTGCTCAGTACTCATTGTGGTAAATTGATAAGAGACAGTTTGGAATAGAATTAGAAATCATAATAGCCATAGTCGGCCAACCATAAACAAATGCTAGAAAATTGTAACATTTGACTGCACAAAATTTGTAGCAAGTATTGTAAAGAAAGTATACAGAATTTAAACAACAGAGCATCCTACCTGGTGCAACAAAGGCTGGTGTTCCGGTGGTACTAGTCAGAATCGCATCATCCTCTCTATTAAATTCATTGCAGACTCCAAAATCTGCAATCTTGATGCGATCATCATCACTCACGAGTAAATTCGATGGCTTAATATCGCGGTGAATTATTTTTTGATAATGCAGGTACTCGAGCCCAAGAACTACGTCTCGGAAATACTTCCAGGCAACATCCTCAGGCAACGGTTTTGAAGTTGGAATCTCTAGAACCTCTCCTCGTTCCAAAAGCTCAAAAACTGGAAAGGAACATGAATGTGTATACTCAATTTAAACCATACATTTATAGCTACAAATCCAATTTGTTATGTTGTGGAACGACCAAACAACGAATGGAAATGTGTTGGAAGCTACTACTACCTCCATATGTACTTATATGATGATGCGGGAATATGATGAAATTTCATTTAGAAATGCAAATTCACAGGCACACTTACTTGATTCAGAAAAGGAGAAAATGAAGTTATTGTCTTGCAAGAACAGACGGAGAAAAAAAATATCGTTGGATTGGAAGAAAATTGTTGTATCTTGACAACGACGGACGATGATGATCATGATGAAATGAGATAAAGGCAAATGCGATTACTTACGTAAAATTGATCATCTTCTTCATTGTAAGCCAATTTGACGATACCATATGAACCCTGGCCGATGGGATGCATCAACTTGTACTGATTGAGTTGTACGGTGTCGCCGACTTGTTCCACACTCACTCTTTGGGACTCTCGGAATTGCCGCCTCCTCCCCAGATACGGAGACGTCCCGGGTGAAGTAAACGGGGAGAATGGAAAATTGGGGTAAATTGGTCGGCGTGAAAAATCTGTTGACATTCCTCGATTCGCCATAGATATTGGTGGAGTTTTTTGTGGAGGCTGAGGAGATTTTGAAATTCCACGCAGGGCTGGGGCAACATTGGAAACTGCCCCAGACCCTGCCGTGCCCATTCCGCTACTCGAGTATGCCGAAGATGAGGCCAAAGTTTGCTTTCCTCCGCATAGGGAGGAGCATGAATTATTCACTGGTGCGCCATGAGCCAAGCCAGATGAATAGGGCTTTTGTTTAGTGACAGCCTCCTGGGAAGTATTTTTCCCTGATACAGTTCCAGCTGCCACATTTTTCTTTGCGCCGAAATCCATCACGCCACTCGACGACGACGGCGAGGGAGTGACAGAGGCGTTGGCGCTAGCGGCAGTTGTCTTGATGCTACCACTTTCTCCAATCTGTTTACTCGTGTTGCCCACACAATTCTGAGACGTGGTAGAGCTCATGATAGAACTTTCTCTGCTTTTCCGGAAAATTTGCTGAAGCTGTTGTTGTTGCAGTCTTTGCTCATGACTAGGACCCGCTGCAATCGTAGCTCTTCTCCCCGACGTGGCTGTCGTCGTCGTTGTTGACGATGACATTCCCCCAATGTCTTTTCCTACTAGGGCACTTCCTGTGGGACTGTTGCTTGCGTTGCAACAGTTGGGCTGGTTTTGAACTTTTTGGCAATTCGTGAACATCGAAGATTGACGATGATTTTCTACTTGTAGAAAAGCCTACTCGTAATTTTTTCCCCTTTCACGCGACCCTTGTCGCATTGGCCCTCGAAAGCGAAAGATGAGGAGAGGGTTGTGGAGTGCTTCCACTTGCATTCACACACACACACACCGTTTCCTCTTGTTGCAGTAAATTTACTTTCAAATAAAAAATGTACGTTTTTCGCATTTACTTATCTAACTTACGTCCTAAGAGTCTATATAATTTTTAATTTTTTTCTTTGGCAAAAAACTCCCTAGCGAGTAAAAGGTACTTATGCGTATGTGTACGTGTGTGTGTGTGTAATAGTAATAGTAGTTGTGCAATGTCAAGATTAAACTGCTTATCTTTTTGTTCACAAGGAAGAGAAATGTGCGCTTTAAAAGGCGAAGATGTGTGAGGAAGCGCAGGGGATCAGTAAAAGTTTACTCTATTTTCTCCTTTCACGTTCCCTTGACTTGACTTAATTCTCTAGAAGGCGCACACTGCATGGAGCACTTCTGGCACGTATGACTAAGTCTCTCACTTGTACGTTGAATACAAATTGAAAAGTTCTGCGGCAGCAGCGTTGTCCTTGTAGTCCCCGTTATAAAATAATATTAACTTTCTCCAAGACTGGTCGTCCTCCTCTTTGTCTTCCTTTTGTCGTAGTTGATTGATTAGTTGTACTGGTGTTGAAGCGAAGTTTGTGCTGTTGAGGTTACTACTTTCTCCGCCGTTTTTGTGGTTCTGTTCAGGCAGCCTATTGTCATCAACGGACAATGGCTCTCCATTACCAGCAGCACTAGTGGTAAAAGCAGTTAGAGGCCAGTTTTCCTCATAAGGCTTTTGTATCACCATCTACAATACAGAATATGTTTTAGGGGCAACCTGACACAATTTTTAGAAAAGAATAAGTCTTTCCTTCAAAATGAACATAATGGATGGCCAACAATTTTTCTTTTTAATTTGGTTAAGAAAACGAAAGTCCGATCAATGAATTTATTTGTACTAGCATTTGCAAAAAGGAATCGGGAACGCATGGTCAGTTTGTATTGAAAGGTGTAAAACTGAGGACTTGTTGGGAAAATAATAAGGGTGTGTAAGTCTTATGAAAATGCCAAATACCAGAACACCTCAACACCTCATGTAGCAAGACTGATCATGAAATTGAATTTTTTTGTATCAATTTAATAGGTCTGCGAGTGATTTGACGTATACAATGTGAATAAATCTGGTGTGCAAATCAGTTTGCAAAAGATAGCTTTTTGTTGCTTGGTTGGGATTTAAGATGCATCAGAAGAAAGAACGCATTAGAAGAGATATGGTAAACACCTGTTTAAGAATGATATTATCATGATGCCCCATAAAAGATTATTATGGGATGATGATGTAATTTAGTCACATAAAGAAGTCACCATTCTTTTGAATAATGAGTTTTGTTGAGCAGAAAAGACTGGTTTAATCCAATCACCTTTAGACTTGCACAAAAAGAAAACTTTCCAAGCTTCCTTTTAACCGCAGATGTCCAAACTCTCCACCTAATTTTCTTCAGAAATCCTATTAGCTTAAATTGCAATTCCATCAGAAATGTCAGAAAGACGACCACGCATCCTTCATAATAACTTTAAATGACTTTTATATAAGTAGGCTAATGAAACTAAGCACAGAGAATACCTCTTACAAGAAAAAAAATGTCATCCGAGAACAAGATGAATGTTCTTCAAAAGTGGATAAGATGTTCACTGGATACTAGATCCATTTGCGACACTGGGGCAACAACGACAAAATTATACGGTTGTTCTTGATGACGATGATGAAAATGAGTGGAATATTTATTGAAGTGACAACGATGACAAAACACCCGTCAGACGACACTCCAGAAAAAGGAGTCAAGACAAGAAGAACATGACACCCACACAACACAACACAAAAAAACGTGTGAGGAAAGGATGTACACTTCAATTATCCCTCATTTTTCGTTGGACAATTAACAAGAAGAGGAATATTTAATGGCCATAGGACAAATAAATGATGGTTATGTTGTTGAGTGGTGATGGTAGTGACAAAACAACATCAGGTTTTGGCCATTTTACCCATCGTCACTACACAAGAAAATGAAACATCTCACCTCGTTTACTCATCTATAGTGAGTTCAGAGGAATTGGAATTCGACCCAAATTAAACTCGTAAATGGACAGAAAAAATGAAACGCTGCTGCGCTACTTGATTCCAAATGAAATCAGATCAGAACCACAGTAGAACGGCAAAAATATTACCCGGATAAGTTTCAGGGAGAGTAGAAAAAACCTACTACTCGATAATTTGTGGGGACGAAAACTTCCGTAGAAACAACTGGAAAGTGTGGGGGACACTGCAGGAACAAAGTTTATTTTTTCTTACGGACGAGTTGATAACTTTAGCGCTGATATTCTCTAATGAAGACAAACTAAATTAGCTGATGAGAGAGAGATGAAGATGTGGGTAGCACATAAGTAGCTCATGTAATAATAACAAAGTTGGCCAAGAAAAATTAGACAGAAAGCAAGTCAGTTTATATTTCATGAGTGTCGCATGGGAAGCATGAAAATATGCTTGGATGTGAAATGAGAAATGATGATGATAATAAACAAGTAAACTGACTCTTATATCATCCAGCTAGCATAGAAACCTAGAACGGACGGATCCAACCAACCAACCAGCCAACCGTGCGTAACTATGTAATTGATGACCAAATATAATTGCTATTTTTTATATGAGCTGATGAGCTCCATTAAATAATTTATATGACTACTTTTGTTTCATCTTCTATTGACTACTTATTCAATTGCATTGTGTGCTGCGCATAGAAATTTTGTGGACTCGTCTTCGCAGTCTTTAGTGCGGATGCTAGTGATAACAAGAGTATAAATATACTATGATATGATATGAACATGATAACAATAATTTGCAATTATAAAACTTTGACTGAAAAAAATGTTATTTCACATGCTCTGCTGCTGTGATTGCTGTGAATGAAGCAACCAGTCTAGTCAAAATATAATAATCAACAGATAGCATTAAAAGCAATAGACTTGGACTGTTGGACTTACTCGTCCGTTTCATGCAAAAAAATTGCAAGGTTATGTGAGGAAAGAAGATGCGTCAAGGTCACCAATTTACTGGAATGTTTGTTGCAACAAGAGATGTGTATCTTTATGTATTTGCGAATTGCCTTAAATAGAGTCTACCACTCCTACGTTCCCTTTCCCAATTTTAACCTTTTGATTATGTATAGGGACATCCAAAAATAACAATTCCTATGTTTATTTCACTACATAATTTGGGGCAATGTGCAATAAATAAAATGACAAATAAGGTCGCAACTAGGCCGAAAAAAAAACAATCGTTTTGAATCAAGGATATAAATAAAACAATATAAAAAGTTTAAACTACAAGACACAATACGGAGCAGCATGATGACATAAGCGTACCTATATAAGCAAATTAGCTGGTTAATTGCTTGGCAGAAAAAAAAACATTTCTCGGGAAACATCTAAAATACATTTTACTTTAAACAGTGACATTATTGCTGAAATTTTGGATGACATAGAAATCCTAATTCGTTACCATACAATAATAGCAAACCTGTACGAAATTACAAGTAGCGTCTATGACAAAAGCGCGGTTAAATCTATCGAGCATTAAACAAATTAGGTTAACCATTTGTATGCCTGTGAATAGGAGTATTATTAGAGTATGGAATGAAGTGCAATAAGCTAGGCTAGGACAGTCAAAATCAACTCAAATGGAGTGAAATGATGATGTCTCTCTTGACTCTTGAAATGATCCTATCGCCTTTTGAAAGAGCCATAATCTCTGTTACAGTTATGCTATATTTAGTACGCACTTATGTAAAATATTTGGTAAGCTATTCAAATGTTATGGAAATCCTGCGATGGAGACAAATAGAGTAACGTCTAGTCTGGAAGAAATCCGTCATATTTTGACAAAGATAATCTACAAGTTTTGCATAAATCCGCGCAATATCATCGTACATACGTACTACGTACATATAAACGCAATACTCAGACTGTCAACTCAAGCATAATGAAATCAGACTGACAGGTTGATTGATTCTGATATGGCATAACAAAACGTCCTACATTTCATTGAAAAAAAAATGGCAACCGCAACCTACTTCATGAAATGAATCATCGGCCTTACGAAGAAAACAAGAAGACAACAAGTTATATTAATGTTTATTCCTCCTCCACTCACTCTACTTGACTCCCACCCAACCAAGTTTGGGTTATGGTAAGCTCCGTTATCAGAGCCAATGTCAAAGTAAAAGGAGGAGAAAATTAACAAACAGAGAATATTCGCTTGTTGACAGGAAATTAAAACAGGCTGTGTTGAGTAATGAAATGTCAAGTACATAACACAACACAGACTGACTGAACTGAACTTGCACACGCTCACTCTCTCCTCTCTCTCTGTTTCTCACACACACATGTCCCGAAAAACAAGCAATGTGCCATAAAGCATGCCACATGAAAGTCCTCCGACGGATGTAGCTTATTTTATATCGACGAATAAAAATAGTCAATACGATTTGATGTCCCCATACAACCATAACATTATTATTATTATAGATTTCATATTATGCGTTTATGCGAAAAAGAAGAAAATTAATCAATGAGAATATACACTTACACTTAAATGGGTGCGTTCTTCCAAATTCTTTGATTGATTTCTCCTTCGTCAGCTTTAGTTTGAGTTTGAGTTGAGGTTACGAAGTATGTATCTTCTCTTTTGAAGTTACTTTAAACAGAAAAAAAACTGCTTATCTCTAACCTTGAACCAGTTGTATTAAGTTATCGTCGAGACTCAGTTTAAAATATACCAAATGGAAAGTATACTCAAACTCAATACTTATTATCCTATCGTCAAATAAAACTGATTTTATTAACCGGTATCCAGTCTTTAATTCGGAGACACTTGAAAACGTTCATTACTCAATCGAATAGATTACTATTCTATCACTACTCCCGTTAAAGCGTACAGTCATGTAGTCTTTGGAATAATTAAAAAATATATGTGCTACCCGATTCCTTCGAAAAAATACGTTTGTGTGCGTTTATAAAATTGAAACTAGCGAAAACTAGTAAAGCACCTTAATTTTCGTTTTTGTCAAAGCCTTTTTAAACCTCGTAACTTTCTGGGTACATTTCTACCTTAGTGGAATGACAGGAATGTTTAATTTTCCTTTAAGAAAATAATTTTAACACAGAAACTTTTTTGTTTGCCTCTTTCCTCAATTTTTTGGCTCTGTGAGAAAAAAACTAATGATTTTAGTTGAGTTTTTGTTCAAGAATAATTTAATCTCGTTCCTTCTCATAGGACAAAATTTGTGGAAATTTGTCACTTGCATAAAGTAGCACGTTCCCTACGTGCAACGAAGATTCTCAATGAATTCTCTCAAAAAGTCTTTATGCTTCGCTCACAGTCCAGAGAAAAATGTGTAAATAAACAAACCCGAGTACTTTTTACTTCCTACGTAACACACATGACAAGACGACACATTCTACACACGAGAAGGAGTTCATTATCATTTTCTTTCAAAAAAAAAAGCGATGAAGTAAATATTGTATTACGTTACACATTTTCTTTCCTCTTCAGCAGTGTCCTGATACTACGAATAATACTTCTTTTGCTTTTGCTCTGGGAAAAGGCAAACAAAAAGTAAAAATGATAGATGAAAAACTTGAAGGAGGAAAAATGCTTTTTTTTATACACAAAATATCGAATATGTATTTCGTTTATGGAGAGTTTTCTTTCACTCCTCGTCTTTTTCCTCCTCTCCGTCCACTCGCTCCTTCAGATATGATGACTTTGGGGAGATTGTAGCAGGCCTATATTGCGTTTTTCCTCCTGCAGTTCACAATTCACACACAGCTCAGCTTTGGCTCAGGAGGTTCTGTGTGGTGGAGTGGAGAACAAGGAGGATACTTTGCTCAAACCGACAATGATTATCAAAGCATGGCACCGTTTCCCTTGCCTTCCTACTTAAACACGAAGCGAACAACTGCTGCTGGATTCAGTCAGACGACAGTCCTTTTATTTTTCCAGCAGCACCAGCACAGCTCAGCTCCATCCATCCAACCTCCATTCCATGTTGTTGTGTAGATGATATTATGCTGGTGTTTATTGCATAGAAGTAGATCCCATTCCTGAAAGCTGTGCTTGTTCTGTGATGTGAAATTCGCTCAATGCTTCTCTTCATTTCATGTCTGGTTCTGTTGGTCTTCATGTGAAAAACCATATTACACAAAGTCTGTAGTAAACAAACTTTGTCTTATTTTTTTGCACACATAAAGCTCGTCAAAATAAAGCTTCTCGGCTGCTGCTGCTACTACTACTATTTCTACTTCTTCTTTTTACTATGACGAATAACACTATTTCATAAAAATTACTTTGGTTTTATACAGATGAATTCAAGCCTTGAAAAAGTAGTTTTTTTTGCATCTCGACTAAGCTCAAACAAAAGCAAAAACCAAAAACCAGCAGCGTTTCTCGTTCTCCTCCTGGAGCATGCATTCACCACGACCACTTCTAAGTTCATGTCATGAAGATGTCTGGTTTGGCTTTGCTTTGCTGGATTTTCCATTCCAAAGTTACATCATGAAACAATGGAAACAAAAAAACGAAATACATAAAATATAAATTCATGGATGAACAGAAGAGAGGACTCTATAGATACTTATGTTTGCTTTGTGCATAAAAGTAATTGGAAATAGATGCTTAAGTTAGTAAAGTAGGTATAAACGTATAAGTTTGAAAATTTGTATGGAAAACAAGCTTGTCTTGTCACGTTTTTTTCACTATCTTTCGCCATTCTTGTCCATCTAAAAAAAACTATTTCATAATATTGGTTGCACTCCAATTGCAAAAAAATAAGTACGTATAGTGAGTGGTAGTGCAACATCATCATATCGTGTCGTGCCAAACAAACTATGTCTTTCTCTTCACGGTTTTCAGTAACTTCTCCTTTTTTCAAAACTCTTCATTTGAAATACGTGAAAGTGGGTTAGATATTAAGGAGCGTAGGTATGTACTTACTATTGTTGAATTCAATACTATACGATATGCGATGTGACTATCGAGTGCAAATAATGTACCTCTATGTAAATTTTTTGTCCCACAATGGAAAAGTTTGAGGATTAATGGAAAACCTTTTTTTACGAATAGCCTGTTCCATAAACATAAATAACATGAGTGTTGAGCAATGTATGCTTTATAGAAAGCTGTTTTCGAAAGGAACTACGAAAGGAAATATTCATATCAGGTTTGTAGTTGGAAAGTATTCTGCGAGTTTCAAGCTCATGGCTCCCTCATGAATTTAAGTGAGAGGTACAATTAGCCATCATTATTATTATCTAAGCCACTATTACTTGTACGATTAGGTACATTACTTGTCACTTTTATGTACTTACTTTCGTGTGCATAGCTCGTGTAGTAGGTTTGCGTTTGACTTCTTGGCATGTGTCTGACTGCGCCTAAAAAGACCTACCATGTTGTAATTGTGCTTAGCCATGATGGCTTATGCTGTGGTTCTACTACTGATCTTCATCAAGTAATTACAATCAAAGTAAATCTAAATGGCAAGACTGCACTAAGCCCCTTTCGCGGTTGACACTTTTCCTCCATGCAATTAACCACAGGAAGCAAAATGTTCGGACGAAGTAGAGCACACACAATGTTTACGTGGTTTACTTCAGGCCATCTTCCAACTGCCAATGCCAGGTTTCTTCTATGCTTGTTGAAATCACAACGATAATATCACTAGAGCTCACAATGACCCAAACCTAGGTAAAAAGTCAGCGCAGATCTGCAATAACGGAACACAAGGAAAATGAAGTACATACACAACGTTTGTGCGTCAACCTCCCACGTAAAGTCAGGAAGATGTTCCAGTTCTGAAAGGAAAAACTTTCATTAAAGAAAGCCCGACTATTGTAGTAGACAATGCATAATTAAAACGGGTGAAACAAAGAAACCCTCAACAAAATAAAGATCCGCTTCATAGATATGTGCACAATTTTATTTACGTATAAACCCGTTTGTATAGGCCTGAAAACCCCACAAGCTTCAGTCAGGGGGGCTACCTTTTAAAAGGCTCTGAATGACGTATTCTTTGTCAATCGAAAAATAAAAGTAAAATAACTGCCCTCGACTAAATTCGAATCCTGGTTTAGTAATGAGTAAATGTATTTGTGGCCATTCCCCATCAAAAATCATTGAAAATGAGTACCGTCCTGGACGTCGTTACTCACACAATTTCATATATTTTATACATAGTTCTCAGTTAAGGAAGTTCTTTGCAGTAATTTTTATGCCTTCGTTAATGCCCTGGCATATGGAAATAACTCAAAGCCTATATGAAAATGAGATTATAGGTGGGCGCGTTTGGGTGGGTCATAATGCGTTTCCGCGAGTTGATGTAGCAAGCCTGCAGAACACAAAGAGGAACAACAACAAACCCAAAAAGTGTATTGTCCCTCTCTTCAATAACAATTAACATCATTAGCGAGAGTCAAAACTCATCCTCAGTTTAGCACAATTTAAACCAATTAGAATGGGATTTTAAAAAAGAAAGATGATTACAAGCAGGAATATGGGAACAGTAGCAGCTCTCATTCCCCAATTAGTTTAAATAATAATGCCTAACGCATCTATTCACTCAATTGTCAGTTTGTTAAAGATTCACAATGGTATTCATATCAATTCCTTTGAAATGTGCTTCACATCATTAGTTTGACTCTGAACAGAGGCCATGGACGACGTATATAATATACATATTCATATCATGTACGATCAGTCCGAAGTGAGGATATTTTTTTTCTCTCGATTTGCATGCGCCTGCCAGTGATAACGTCGTAGTCCTTATGGCCCAGAATGTACGCATGTATATTCTGTCTTTTAATTAAATTTTCTTGCAGATATCTTTTTCCGAGATGATGGTAATGGCATTTCGCCCCTAACCTCGACTGATCGTCATCAAAAATAGCTTTGTGCAGTGTGTAAGATGCTTTGTTGGATCTGATTCTGGTCTTGGTCTCGGCCTCTTATTTAGCTTTCCAGTAACGTATTCCAACACTGATGCTGTTCGTTAGGCCTCTTTTCATTTCACATCCATCATCATTTGCTCGTTCCTGACTTTTTCTACACTGGCGTTAATATTAATATGTGTACACCTTGGTTGAGATACGACTTGACTGGCTTTGGTGCTAGCCGCTTTGGCTTCGCGTTATCAGATCAAGAAAGCAAGCAGACATTTCGCTAAGGATATTCCCTCTGGAATCCACGAAGAATAGCTCTTGTACCTGCTCCTTCACGAAGTCGTAGAGAAACTGGTACCTCTTCCAGGAATCATACCTACATTCATTCATCTCACTCAAGTTCTAGAGGAGGACTCAACTGGGACAGAAGCCCCTTACAGGAAAGAGACCAAAAGACGCAAGAGGCATTTTCTCCCTACTGCTCACTGGATTTAGGGCAAAGTCAAAAGAAAACGATGTGGTCTCTCTCCATTGTTTGACGAAGTAGGGAAAAAAGATAATAGATAATATGAGCTTAGAAAGCAAACAAAATTTTTTTTGCAAGTTTACTTAGGCATATGGAAGTCTACAATGCTTGGTAGTATTATTTTGGCCTAGCCATGTGTAAGTTCATCGAAAGGCTATTCCTTTACCAGGAAATAACAGAAGTTGAAAATGAGAGACCACAAAATGGATGGGAAAAAGTTTTCTCCCTCTTATTTTCATCCTATTCTATTTTTTACAAAGGTCTCCTTTTATCTACATTCTTTCGGGAAAAAGATAGTAAGATAGTATTTCGTCAAAAAAGATATAAAGAAATGATATTCCACACCAGAAGACTATTTATAGAAGGCTATACGGGTACAAGAGAAATGAAACTGTTAAAGTCGGTAGTTATAAGTACGTGGCTAAAAAATATTTAAACATTTAAGTAGAATTTGATAAAATAATGTGCAATGGTTTCATTAAAGTAACTAATGTTTATTGTGCCACGTAAGAAGTGCATTTTCTAATAATTTTTCTCATTTAGACTCATTAATATAAACATCCAGTAATAAAAGTAGATTTTAGAAGACTTTTAAATTATTGTTCACGAGCATTATGTTCTCATTGAAAGGTGTTTTCTCATTCGGTTCTTGTTGAGCTTGAAATAAGTTTCAAAATTGTAACAAAATTTTTCAAACGCTCTCAAAAAGTCGTACGCTTTATGATTTTGTACGAAAAAATAGTCGTTTAAAGAACCGACAGACGGACGGACATGATCAAATCTGGAATACTAACTGAAAGAGTATGTGTACGAAGTAACACAACACAACTTTTCAAAGCATGCTTGAATTGTATTTTTTTTGCCTTAGATATTGTGCATTTTTACAATATCATCATCATAACATAAAACAAAGAGTAATTGTATGCATCAATGCCTGCTTGAGTTAAAAAGAAAAACGACGAATGGAAAGTACAGCAGAACTAATGGTTCAACCCTCTTTCCCCTTTAATTTTTGTTTGTTTCACTAGTTACTTTCATTTTTTCTAGGAACAACAGAGAAGCAGCCTCGAAAACAGTTTTCGCCTGGAGACTGAAGTCGAAAGCAGATTACTAAATTGTGTTTCGCATTGGAGCAAACAATAAACGAAAAAGACATTAGAGAAGAAAAACGATTTTTACGGAGGAGGAAAGAAAGAAGGAGAAGGCGTATTGTAATGAATTTGTACTTTTACGCTTTTCCATTATTATAAAATGTTACATTTGTTAAAAGAATAATGAAAAAAAAAGTTGTATTATTTCTGTAACCCAGAGTTGGTTTTACTCTGAGTGGTTTTTGGTTTTGACTTTTCTCTAACCGGAATCCTTAGAAAATGATGAGGTGATGCTGGCAGAAATGCAGCATCTTGATGCTATTGCTGTTTTCCTTGTGGTGGTGGTGGTAAGCATATGGCACAACTTACTCAGGGTGGAAATAGAAGGAAAGGCAGCGTGAGTTGAACGTGCCCTCCGCCCTGACTAAAACGGTGGATGGAAGAGGATAAGTTTTTAAAAAGTATTTTTCTAAATGGATTGAGCCTTTATTTCGTCGTAGTTTCAGCTACTGGATTTGCAAGTTTAGATTAACGCTTCTTCTGTGTGAGTCTCTCCCTTCAACCTTTGCACATTGCCAAGAAATGACAAGTACGAACTCAAACTGGCTCAAAATCCCTAAATTTTTGACTTCGTGAAAGTAGAAAAAAGGCTTTTTGCAATATAAAGTATACAAATCTAAACTAATTTTGTTTGTTGAGTAGGGGCAGTCGCAGTGTTTGGGCATTACGAACTGCATAAGAAAATGTCACCATGAGTACAGGAAATACCAGTAATCACTATAAAACATTCTGCGCTATTCTATTCTACCGCATATTTGAATTTACCATTGCGGTGTTTTCATACCATCCGGAGATCATCGTCACGAAACGTTAATCAAGAGGGAAAAGTTGTAATGGAAGAGGACGTATGGCTGGGCTAAATAAATTTGTAAATAAATATATTTTCTCAGCTAGGCGGAAACTACACAAAATGAAATGTAACTCTGGAGAAAATTTTAAGCCATCATGCCCTCGTTTAATGCCCTCGGCTGCCGTTATTCCAACTTCCCACTTTTACTTTAGATAAGGTGCATCACTGGCAAATTTTCTACGACTGCCAAAGGGCTAACGAAAAAAATCGTCGGCATTTTTTCAAGTGTCTGCCTATCCGTCGTAATCTGTGATAATAATACCAACCTACCTACCTACCTATTTTCCATTTTCATGGCTAGTGGTCGCGAAATTCTTTATGGGAAACTCAGGCAGCTCTACTTAATTTTAACTTTGCTGCTATTGCTCCCTCTTCACTCACTCACATCTGCGTACATTCAGTTTTGTCAGTCATATATTTCTTTGCCATTTTTTATCTAGGAACATCATACTACGTGCTATCCAGAAGTCAAACCAGAATTTTTTTGCATAAACTTAAACTTGCATACATAGTACACACCTATGTACCAGTTAAAGAGGATTGTAAATTCCGAGATGAAGAATTTTTTAATGTACTAGAATTAATCTGGAATAGCTAGAGGAAACAATGAATCGTGGGCAACATGATTGGCGACGCGCACAAACAATAACTTCAATGGAGTTCTAAACATTTCTCTCCTGCCACATTTTTTATACGTCTCGCTCAAGATGATAAAAAGAAGCAATAAACTTGATCCTCCTGCTACCTCTCTGCATAATTTCAGTACGTCTTGTTTCTCTCATCTTCCACGTATGACAGCAATAACAATAATTATATTACCAAAAAGAACTTTTTTCTGAGATGAAATAAGATTCTTCATGATTACGTATGGTATCATCATCATCATCATCACCTTATCCAAAGCAATAAGTTTGGGCCAAGCTCAGCCAGAGCATTGCAAAATTCCAAGATATTACCATAATGGATATGAATAAGGAATAAAAAAGTGGTAGAGCAGAAAACACACAGGACTAAATCCTAGAAAACCCCCTAAAACCTTCTTACCTCAATACTCCGTCGTTTCTCTTGTAAGCCCATTTTATTTCTTTAACTTTTCCACTTTTATGCAAAAAAAGTCGACCGCCGCTTATAAAGGAGAAGAAAAAAATGAAAGATAACCAAAAAAAAAAAGTTTCTGCCATGAATATTTTAACGCTTTTGTGAACAGTTTCTCCTTCAATCTTCATATCATGGCTCAATCAAGTTCATCTCATGTTGTTTCTTTGATGGTAATCAAAGCTGATGAACTTGTAAGTATTGGATAACATGATCTCGGCCTAGAGATGGATAATGCAACATAACACTATAAGGTGCGGAAAGAAATTTTGAGACCACCTAAAATTTAAATGTGATTCTATTTCAGTTT
>JAHZMX010006355.1:0-11811 GCA_027743895.1 Seira musarum | reverse complement strand
TTTCTTAAATCCTTTCTTAAATATTTCACCGTCTCGATTCTCCGACGGATTAGATTTTCAAGTTGACAGTTTTGATAAAGCCTTAGATAGAATTGCAATACCTATATTAAGAACTGCGCAAAAATTGTAACCGCCCTTGTAATCTTGATCCACGTATGCATAAGATTATAGTTATGAATGAATTCTTCAAGTTTGAGATAGGTAGAGAAGTGTTTAAAAATTATGAAGTAAATAGATTAGACAGGCGAATTTATCAATACTCGCGACTCGCGCGATCACTAGTCGTCAGTCGTGATGTGACCATGCATGGATAAATGTAATAAAAATAGGAAAATTCAACTTACTCTTGGAGTGCTCTGGCCTTGGAAAGACCCTTCTGGTCGAAATACACCTTGAATAGACAATGGTGGTGGCTGTGCTCCTCTCCTCTGTCCCAATCCGATAGAGCTGGACTGAGCAGTTTGGTCTTCAAACCGCTGAGGTTGTGGTTGTAGAGAGGATGGAATTCCACTTCCAAAATTAGTTGATGGTGTACTTAAAAACGTCTTTTGTTTTACATTCTGAACTGGAAGCGGAGCTTTAAACACGTCGGCTGTCGACGTCGATGGTAGAGCTGACATCGGTCTCTGCGGATCTAGTCCTTTATTTTGCAGGTAATACTGCCGATAATTAAGGTTCTCGTTTCTATTAAAGTTATTATTATTCCCGGAATTTGTCATGAATGGTGTCATTGCTTTGGGGGGTTGTTCCTGTACATGTGAGTTAGGGGTTTGGCTGAACTGAGAAAAAGGTGATAGTGGTGGAGGCTGCTGTGAACTTGAACTGCTGACGTATGGCGAAGTAGGCATACCTTGAGCCTGGCTTGACTGAGGTTGAGGTGATCGGTACTGTTGCGGAGGACTGTTTAGATACTCCTTCAGCAAGTTTGACGTAGGTATTGGTGTCACCGGGTATCGGTTACCCACGGAATCTTGACGGTGCTGATCAAAGGCGGGCATTTGCTGTTGACTCATACCCATTTGTCCAGGTCCAGACATTGTTGTTGTCCGCTGTTGCATTTGCTGCTGAGGGGGATACTGCTGTGGCTGCTGAATCTGGGGATTGTTGTATGTAATAGGCTGGGGCACTTGCGATAAAATTGGATCATTCAAAAGCGCTCGTTTTCGTCTCTTCGAAGTACTCTTCGCAGTTTGTACTTCATTTTCACCCTCCACAATGTATCGTTTTGAACCATCTGAATCTGTCGTTTCCATAAATACACTCCCTGGTAGTCGCCGTCTCTTGAGGTCATGAAAGGGGGGAAGTTTAACGTTTTTTTGCTCTCGAGCTTTATTCTCGTTTCTTAAATGAGCAAATAGTGGCATCAATGATTGAATAATTAACGTGGCTGTCTCATCGTCAGAAGTGTTTGCTTCGTGCGCCTTCTGTTTCAAAATAGTTGCTAAACGAAAGGAGTAGCGTCTTTTCTCCTCTTCAGTCATGGTTTTCGCTAGTTCTTGAAGATAAAGATGTTGCTGCTTCAGGTCATTGGATAAATCCAACCCTGCAATAGTTATAGAAGAAGCAGATGCTGAGGGTTCAGTTGTGAGTACGGCAGTTGCCACAGAATTTGGTCCGCTAGAATGTTTCGGGTCTGGAGACTCGCTTGGGGCGATGTGCGACTTCGTACTGGTCGACGTAGCTGCAGCAGTTTTAGATGTGCTTGGTCCTTCCTGATGCTGTAGCTGCTTGTATTTCTGGGGAAGGACGCTGTTTGGGGATACCATGACACGAAAAGGTGATAAAGCAGTGGATGAAGCGAATGAGCTCGAACTTTCATCCTCGGTCAAGGAATAATCTCCAAACATTGCTCTTCTATGCATAGCCATTTCCAACTGTTCCTTTTCCAAAACAGAGGCTGATTCCAAGTTCTCTTGTGGAGACGAGGCCTCTCCTGAAGGGGAAGACTCGGGGGTGATGACAAGCAAGGGTGGAGACATTCCTGGAGGAGAGGGTGAAAACATTGCTCCACCAGTCGTAGCTGTAGTGGACTCTGTTGGTAATAATGAAGGTGGATTTGCCCCAATGTTATCGTCAGATTCCGTATTTGCATTTTCATTCCCAAATAATAAATCATAAGTGGTAATGTCGCGGCTGTCAAGAGCCAATGATGATATGATGTCGTCCAAACTTGATGAGCTCGAAAGAGTACCATCAAACAGTGGCGAGATATTTTCTGCTCTTAATGGCGATGGAATTTCATTTTCGTTGGCTTGGTGGGTGCCATCATGCATTACCCTTAAGTTCTGCTCGATTTGTTCCAGCTCAGAATCACGGTTCGAGAGATCGACCGGCTCTGGGTCTGGTTCAAATGTAGAATTTTCTCTATCATCATTACTATTACCTTGAAGATTCCTTCGCCGACGAGAAGCCTCCTTCAAAGCGTTATACTCTGCCAGAGTAACTTTAACCCTCATTTTTTTTTTATTTTATTTTATTTTTTTGTAAGTTTAATTTCCTTACAATTTACTAAATAATCGTTTACTTTAATAATACTGATGGTGAAATATACTAAAACCGTAATCTCTAATCTTCAATAACCTCTTTAAAACAGGGCCAACTGTGAACAAACGACTAGAATAATAATGTATTGAATTGTTCGAAGCACAATGGAAAAAAGAAAATTGCAAAAGTCAATGTACTTAAGCTAAGTAGACATTAAGACTATTCCAACTTCAAACCCGAACCACGTACCCGACCCACAGTATAATTTAATTTAAAAGAAGAAATATTTACTGTATGAACACAACTGAATATGGCTCCACACAATTTTAGCACAGAGTTTCGGCTTACTTGTGTTAAAATGAAGAGGCATCTATTACATTACAACAAGACTAGAAAAAAGTAAAAGGATGACGTGATTTTAATTAAAATACATGGGGGAGATTCACTCACTCCGAATACGAATTTAAAAAATCTTGCCAATAATTAAATGGGGGTACAGCCTCAGTATTTTAAAAATAAGAAATCACTAAACTCTTAAAATAGGATTTACTCTTCGGATTTTTAATATTTTTCATTCTTAAGTAAAGAATTTTGATTTCAGTTGTTCTTTTTGCGATTAATCTATTAAAACCATGCTGTGGGTTAATATATAGGTTTTTTTTGTGCACGAAATCTCAAATTGGCAAATGGCGCATGGAAAATCTGCCCTGTTCCTAGCCAATACATGATTGAAATAGATGAATTAAAAATCAACCTGTTTAAAGCAATATGCAATCTAAGTAAGCACAATGTATTATATTATTCCATACTTTGTGATATGCTAAATATGTATGCATATCTAATGCAATAATGAGTACTCCATTATTTAGCATTGATTAGATGACAAATAAATGACATTTACGGTATTAAGTATGCCATTAAAAAGTACAAATCTTTTTGCAATACCTGTGGAAGAATAGCGATCGTTGTAACGGGTTGGCTTATTTTTTCGACTGTGCCATGTAAATATTACTGATGAGGATCCCGATCTGCTGAACAAGCGAAGACCTGCCTCCTCTTCACAAGACACCGTTGCTGGGAAGACTAATGCCACATACACGACCGCAATCGTACCGAAGAGGAGGAGAAGAAGGTGGTGAAGAAGCGAAACTTGGAAGCAACCGAAACAATAACGTAGCTTTCCTAATTCCTTCCTTTTCTTTGTGGCTTCAAACTGCAGCCGGTTCTGCGAGTGTTCATGAAGGAGACTGAGACAAGGAGTTGATGAAGACGATATTTTCCCTATTCTCACCATTTTCTCAATCCTCTGCTCCTGAATGTGACATTCAAAACGGATTAAAATTCTTGAACGGCTGGAAACAGTCAATAGTCGGTTAATTATGTGTGTATGATGTATGTACCTCTTTTTTCTTCTCTCGATATTTCGTATCTAGGGATAAAAGTGCCTCAAGCTCTGAGTTTGGCGATGATGATGATGATAATAATAATAATTGAGTGATGTAACATGAGTGTTAATGCGGCACTGTCTGTACCTCAAAGATAAGGAAGTCGTTTAAGTCGTTCTCGATAATAATTTTGATGGAGGATCCGAGTCTTTGATACGCCATGCAAAAATTAGATACGATGATCTGATTTGGTTAGAGTAGATCTTAAGATCGTTGAGGACATTTGCCTTACATACGTAAATATGTACAATGTTAAGATTCCCATGTACCGAATATTTTTCTCACTTATTGGTTTATCTACGTAAATTAATATAATGGAGCATCGCAAATATCATCACATCACCGTCATCCGACTTTTTTTTTGTATGAAGCAGGATTAGATTCAAGATTAGGTACGTGCTTAAAATGTAATGTTAAATCAAGACAATCGTCGTTATTATTATTTTTTGAAGCATACTAAATACAAGGTCATATTAAGTCAGAAAATCAAATAGCAAGGCATAAAATAATAAAATTATAAAAGATGTTAGATGTACAAACATGTTAACAGCATACATAATAGATTTTATGTAGGGATGAAACTTTTTAAAACTAAAATAAATTTGAAATTGACTAAACTTGAATGTTCGAAACTCATTTAATTGCCAATTAAGAGTTATAAGTAGATGGTCTTTAAGTTGCAAAACGAACGAAATTTTTTTGTGAATTTTCTATACAGCCTTCTTCGTCAGTTAAACTTTAAAGCAAAGAGAATAAATATGTCTGACGGAGAAAAAGGACAAAAAAGGTACAATCGAATCGGTAAATTCTAAAAATACTTTCCCTTTTGGACCATAACATCGTTTTAATTCATAACAAACCATAAAAATGATACCAATTTGTTTCTTACTACTTTTGAAGTTTTCTAAAAATAAGAAATGTAATAACAAGTATTAGAACCGACTTAAACATAAATTGCGTGCAATAAATATTTGAGTGGATCATTGTTTTAAGATGTCGATGTCAAGCTCGATCAAGGCAAGTGAAAAGATAGCTTTTAAAATGCTGGTTGTAATCAAGGAAACTCAAGCTAGCTTATTCCATTGGTAAACCAGCAAATTCACAACGTTAAGGCAAAATTGATGCTTACAGTATGTTGCGATAATCGCGAGGTGCATTGCTACATTGCTACAGTGCACTGGTGTAGTTTGAATGCCCATTATAAGAAATAATATGATCAGAAATTGCTATTTAAAATGACCCTTATGATCTTCGTCAACGGTCATTTCATGACACTGAATTATGATTTATGTTCACATGGAATGGCGAAGCATTGTGAGAGCTTCAGAATCCTAGCATTTATTATCGTCATCTCGCAAGTATATCCATAGAAAAAATGCGACCTCTCATTCGCACAAAAAGACATATATATGCTAAAACTACTAGTAGATACTGCATGGTTTCATTTTTTCATTTAAGATTCCAGGTTCCAGTCCAAAATAAAAGCTTTTAAAAATGATCGATTTCCTGCTTTATAAATTCATCTTGATGAAGGATTCTACGTACGCTGCCCTGCTCTGAATTGTTACTGTTACTACTTGGATAGTTCGTATTGCATGCAGAAGTAAAATAAAAGTCTGTGATAAAGCCGTCCTTAGTTATGGACCAATATTTATTGCATTAATCCGCACATAATATTTTAAGGATATGATATTCCTATTTTTTGACAAGCTTGAGAAATTGAAAACTAAAAGTGTTGCAAAGTAATCAATGGAGTTTACCCAAATTCAGTATTCAGTAAGGTAAACCTCCGCATTTCACCATTTTTCATAGTTGAATTGGGCACACACACTATGTTTTTCAACGGACATCAGGAGCGTTTCGCAATACAATATACAATATGCAGAAACTAAACAATAAGGGAAATAATATTCTTCCCTGAATAATAATAACTCGATTAAACCTAAGGCATCATGTGGCCATTTTATCAATTTTGTCGATTAAGAAAGACAGTCTGGTAAGTACAAGTACGAAGTACAGTCTTAAAATATGCACAAGGAGTGCATGTTATCATTATCAATTATCAGTGAATTATAATAGAATTGTAATTGATAGTAATTTGTATTAAAATACAAAATCGCTCATTTACGTATGTTTGAATCCAAGATTAATACTATTATAAAGGATGGCGTATTCTATACTTAACAGAAGAGTAGAATTACATGACAAATAACGCCAAAACTTCGCGACGCGGTCCATATGAATTATTCCTTACTGGCTGGTGAAGTTAAAATGGGGCGTCATGAAATGCATACCATCTTGGTTCGAGTTCGAAGAACCTTGAGTTTCATCGAAGGAGGTTCCAACTGGCACATCATTCGATCCTTTATTTTGATGGGTTTTGGAATGGTTGTACAAGCCCTGCGCATTAAGTAAAATTGTATGAATTTTAATTAAATGTGGAGTAATAAATAAAATTACATAAAAAGTGAAAGCCAACTGAAGGGAACTTACAGACTTTAAACGGAAGGAACGGCCGCACAAATGAGAACTTTGTCATGCTCCAATTTCACATGAAAATTTAGTCCTTTTTGAGTCTTGTACCGTTTATCACACTCGGAGCACTTGAAATTCCTTACGGATGAATCAGCATGGGCATTATTGAGATGATAATTGAAAGCAGCCTTACATGATAAAGTGGTGCCACAGATAGAGCAAAGAAATTTAGGGCGTTCGACACCTAGATGCTCGTACTTCTCATGACTATCTCTGTCAGATCTCCAATTAAATGTTTCTGCACAGAACTTACATTTGTAGGGTTCTGCTCCATGCATCTTTATATTGTGTGTTTCTAAGCAATATTCATACGCGAAAGTGGGTTTATCATCACAAATGTCGCAGCGGAACCGAGGATCCAACTTTCCTTCGTGGACTTTCATCTTGTGTAATTTCAAACTCTTTTTGACGAACGAAGTAAAATCGCAAAATTCGCATAAATATTTCATTCCTACCCGGTGTTCGTCGTAGTAGTGGTTACGCAACTGCACGGGTAAAGTAAATGTACTCGATGCACATAGGTCGCAAGTCACACCTCCTTCAGGAATATGAGTCACCTTGTGCTCGAGAAGCTCATCTCGACTCGGGAAGACGAAAGGACAATACTTGCATTTAACAAAATCCTTTATTTCATGAAGCTCTTCCAAATGAATTTCCATTTCCTCCGGAATCAGCCAAGTTTTGAACTTCCTGTCGTCACAAAGAAGGCAAGGTTGAAAAACTTTCTTATGTGCCTTGTAATACGCATGAGATCGTAGGTGAACTTCCAGGCTCTGTTTTGTAGTAAAGGTCTCCTCACAAGTTGAAATTGGACATTCAAAGTTCTTTTCAAACGTTTCGTGGCGTTTCAGGTGAGTTATAAATTTCCACAGATGAGGAAACTCCTTACCACAGGTGTCGCATACATTTGGAGGAGGAACATAAGAACAGTCTTCTTTGAGATGTTTTTTACTTAAGCACCGCCCAGAATATTTGGACAAAAATACGAGGTTACACTTTTCCAGTGGACATGGGAAAGCAAAATCACCGACATGAGTCTTCATGTGTTCAAGACCCAGAGCTTTTGAGATTGGAATAGCTTCCGCACAAATTTCACATTTGCGATAAAATCCGAATTCGTCATTGGTTTCTTCAACTGTCGTTTTCCTGTCCTTTTTAATCTTAGCTAGTTTCTGTGATATCACAGGGCGTTCGTGGGAGCGCAAGTGAAACTCTACGGTTTGCTTCAGCGTGAAAGTTTTTCCACATGAGGTGATTGGACAAGTGTAGTTCTTTTCTTGAGTTTCGTGTCCCTCGAAGTGGTAACGAATTTTGTTTCTTGGATATGCCTCTCCACATACTTCACAGATTATGTCCTGTGGTGATGAAGCGGCCTCGCATACGGCTTTTGTTCGCGATAAACGATGTCGCTCATAAAATGTTGCGGAAAATCTGGAAGGGAATGAAAGCTTACAAGCGGAACACTGAAATACATAATCGCCAACGTGGGCACGCATGTGTTGGTAGTTATCTTCGAATGGGACCAAGTCATCACAAATGACACAACTATGCTCTCTGGATACCTGCAAACTTTTCCTTGTCACAGGCGCGTCAGATACATCCACGGACAGTCTTTTCCTCTTAGTCTTTAATTTCTTCGGTTTTTCAGGGCCGAGATCGAATCCAGTGATTCGGGAGCTCGGATTATCCGGGTCAAAATCAGAGTCAGAGTCCCAACTGGAGGAGGAGGAGGAACTCGACGAGTTTCCACTTCCAGACCTGTTTTCTTCATCTTCACTCTCCTCCTTGATATAATTAAAATTGACTGTATCCTCTCCGTCTCCGTCAGAAACAAAGGGTGAGTTGGCCATAGAACTTGGAGGCGATGGTAATGGAGATAAAGTTGGAGAATATACGGTTTCATCAAAAGTCCGTTTCTTCTTCTGCATAGATGGATTTGGGCGCAAATGAATTGACGTGGGAAATGTCATGACCATAGTTCCGTCTCGAAGACCCTCCAGGAAGCGGATCGTAAACGGATCAAACCTGGAAGCATATCTTTTTAACGCTCTCAGTCCTACAGTTGGGATGCGCGACTCAATTTTTGCTCGAACATTTCCAACTACAGAGTCAACTTGCTGTTTCAATTCATCAATCTTCTTCTGCAAATCCACAATCTCCAGGTGGCATTTTGAAATCTGCTCAACTTTCTTCACACAACTTTTACAAACTGGAGGAATGTTGGATGTTGTCGAAGTAGCAAAGGATGTAGCCGCCTTGTACTTTGCAAATGAAGGACTCGGCCCAATCCATCCATTTGGCTTCAAGTGGGGCCAACAGTCTTTGAATTTCTTTAACTGAGCTTCACCAGTAAAGTTTGAATCCGCAGTCGTCAAACAAAACGCACACAGTCCCTTCAAGTCAATCACAGTTTGCGGCAACAAGGATATTGGTAATCGTTCTAAAACCACTCTTGCAGAAGTGGGATCCTTGCTACTACCACTGAACTTCATGGCTCCTGTGAATTCAAATTGAAAAGGAAGGCATGGAGCAATCAATTAAGAGCTTATTGATATTTTGTGAAATTGCGACAGTGAACATTTAATGTTGCATTCTTACTGTTCGAGTTGGAAACCAGCTCTATGCAGGGTACCTTACCCATCCCTTCGTGCCTACGCGTTGACAGTTGGCAAAGAATATGTTGGTATCCAGTGTCGACCTCAACAATCAAATTGCCAATACTTTACAATTTCCAAAATAATTGAACATCTTTTTACTGCATTCAAATGAACATTGTTTAAGGAGAGTAAAAGCAGCAACATTAAGGCAGTCACAGATGAGCAAGAGCGAGCACCATCGTTCGCGGCTTTTTGCTGACTTTATGGACTCACAGACAGAGAGAGACCAAGCACATGCTTCTCTTGACTTCTTATAGCCCATCATCATCATCATTGGAATATTTGTTTACAATTTTACGATTTGAGAGTTTTATCCGTCGGCACTTGTAGACAAATTAGAAAATAGAAATAGTTAATTTGAATTGAGTCATTTATTCTGCATTTAAGGTTTAGGGTATCCGAAAAATGCGCATCACTAGTCCTTTGTTATTTCCACGAATGTGGATTCGTTTACGTGGAGAAAGTTGGTACCGGTGGAAGAAACGGCGTGTTCCTAATGATCAGACTCTGGAGAAAGTAATAGCGGCTGGGTACAGCCCAATTGATGCTAATGAATATGTGAAACCGATGAGCCCGCTGTTTATTGATTACGACTCATTGTAAGGTTTACTAATACTTTTTTTTATTTTTTAAAGTTTCACAGCTCTTAATGTGTACAATGCTTGATATAACTTGACTATTGTAGGAAAGTCCCTGCACCGCGGTTCCCAGTTCCGCCATCGAATGATAATACCAATCCAGATTGGCACGATGAGGTGTGTAAAGTACTGAACAACGAAGCTTTTCCTGTAGAAGGTCTCCAACAAGCTCTTGCCTTTACGAAGGGTGTTCGTGTTTCAGAAAACTTGCCGGAGAAAATACTAATGCGAGCTGACTCGTCGAAGTTGACAGATGAAGAGGATGGAAGAGTTCAAAAGTAAGTAAATGAAAGGAGCAATAGGTCTGTAATTTATTTTTATCTATTTTATTTAAGAAGAGTTACAGAGTTAGAGACAAAACTCAATGTTGTGGTTATTGCAGGGCTGTTCAGCAAGCGTTTATATGGGACGCATATTTGGAAAAGTTACCTAAACTGAAAGACCTCGATAATTTATGGTTTGTCCCTACAAACCAGTATGGAATTCCATGGAAACGCAGAAAGTAATTTCAATTTCCAACAAAAACTGGAACAAACCGGGATGTAGAAAGAACGTTTTGAAAATTTTTTGTTCTTTTTGTGATTGCAATTTTTCCAGTGAAATCTTGATGAATAACTTCATTCGACTGATCGAGACCAAAGTGCCCACGAGCATTTCCCAAACAAGAATAATCTGCCCTGAGGAACAGTTCAGAGTAAACATCTCCAGGCATGGGGAGAAGGCGCAGTTCAAACTTGATGCAATGTCTCATATCATGTCTACTAATCTCATTAAACCGGTATTATCGTCAGCCGAAGTAGAAGACACTAGACAACTTCCTGTAACAGACATCTACCCTTTTCTAAGTACAGCTAACTTTGAAGATTGCAATATTTACAAGGAAGATGATCATTTTGGTAAACACATTTTAAAAATTGTTTTTGACATGAAGAACCACTGATGAAGGCAAATTAATAATTTGTCTATTTACTGTAGTTGTGAAACCAGATTCCGTGTTTCCTTATATACATACTTCAGTCTTTTCCCACCACATCCCTGGTTCTCATACTCACATCCACCCACGCTGGAATGATGACAGGTTCATGGGAACTACTGTCTTGTATAACTTTGCAACAGCTTTACTTATGGCTAGGAGGAAATATGGGGTAAGAACAAGAATAAAAAGTTACAACTACAATTGTCTTATAATGGTTTGGCATTAACAGTGTTTTAATTAATATTTGTCAGCCTGATGTCACTGGTACCCTTCCAGAGCCTATCACCACGCAAGTCATTCATCTCACCGGACAAGACTTTCAGTTCTCAGTATTCCAACTGAACACTTTAGATGTTGACGATCTTTCCTCAACGACGGTGAAAAACAACGTTTGGATTACAGATAAGATCCAGCTATTTACAGAGTGCAAGAACAACTTGGGAAAAGAAATATTTGAGGGCTACAACCCTGAGATTTTTAAATTAGTGATGGCAATGTATTTGTCTTGAATGCCAGAGTAAAGAAATGCACTTCTGTAGTGGTAAATTTTATATATTTATTATTGTAATTTGTGCTTCATAAATGTTAATACAAAAAAGAATTTGAATTACATGACAAGTAATTGTTTTCCCTTGTTTTGATTTAGTGTTAAGGTAGTGAATGATATTAGGTTTGTACTAAACAGTTTCGGCTGAATCGTTCTCATTCTCGTCAGAATTTCTAGAATTCTTTTTATGGACTCCTGGTGTTAACTCCGAACTGTTCTGATAGAGTTTCTTAATTTTGTTGAGCTCATCGATAGTAAAATTATTCGCACGAGCAAAGTGTAATAGCTCCTCTATTTGATCTTTACCGACCACTTGAACTTGATACTAAAAGACATAAGAGTAAGAGGTTTAGAAACATATTATCAATCAATTCAGCTCAATTCATGGTGCTCAATTTTATGTATCATGTATTGTACCTCGGGCCGTGCTTTTTTCTTGCAAAACAATGCAATGGTGCCTTGAATAATAGGTGGAAGTATTGCAACGGCGGCGATCTCTGCTATTACTACAAAAAAGACGAGTTTGGGG
>JAHZMX010006354.1:0-40612 GCA_027743895.1 Seira musarum | reverse complement strand
GGACAAAAATTTGGTTGCTGATCCAGAAGCTCTTGAAGTCAGTGGGTGATCTTTTGGACTGCAAGAGTTTGAGAACTGCCCCTTGAGATTTTTCGGCGTTAGCTACAAGGGTGTCGTGAACCGCATTCAGTCTTTGATTTCTATCTTGGAATTGAATGCTGTTGACGCTTTTGAGGGCAGCAGTAGTACCACCCACAAACGATACGATTATGTTAATCTTTGCTCCATTCTGGAGACTGGCTTGAAGATTGGAGGCTATTTTTGCAGAGGAAGTACCTGGCGCTGCTATGGCGGAGGATACCGCCAGAAGGCAAACTGCAAGCTTTAACATTTTGAAAAATGTCAAAATTATTTGGAGAGTAAAAATATTGTTTTTTTTTTTCTATTGATGATTCTTCTTTGATTGCTTGTGAGCTGATGATTTGTTTTCAGAACCGAATTGCCCTTTTATAGTACGACTTTTTACATGTTTTGGAATTGGTGCGTCGCTTTCTTTCTCCTTTGGAGTCTCACGTGCACTCATTCGAATCAAATATGTAGGCATATATTCACATTCCCGAATTGAATAGATAGTTCAAAAAACTTCGGAAAATTGATCTTGAGAACTTGACTTTATGCAACAAAGCAATAGTAGGGGTAGTTGGTGGCATGATCATGATTCTAGTACGTCGTGCGTCATAAATAAAATGTACCTCGTCGATAACCATCAACCTGCCATTCAAACGAATTCTTATAGATATTATCAGATATATGCTTATATGTAAAGCTTGATTCATGGAGCCGGGAAGGATATTCCTTTTTGACTGATTAGAGAAGAGATCGTTATCCGTTTCCTGAACTCCTTTTGTTATGAATGTTTCGACGAAAAAGTTCTTCTCTGAGTTATCACCGGAATCAGTAAACACAAATACCTGCAAAAGTAGTTTGTGTAATGTCCGATACTGGAGCAATTGAGATTGATGAATGGTGAATAAACTCATACATACGCATCCATATTTCATTATCCATTATTAATCTGATTTGATCGCCATGATAAGCTCATCTCGACTCGAGACTGAATGAAGAGTTTGAACTGCATAATCAATTGGAAAAAATGTATGTACCTATTAGCTATTGATTTGATGCTAGAACATTAACTAACCTGAGTTGACAAAGTAAAAGTCTAAAATGTATGCCCAGCCTATAAGCATTTAATAAAGGACTTCATGATTTATATCAAGGAACAATTCCAATGAAGTTTATTTCCCATATCAAAAATAGTACTATTTAATATTAGTATTTATTATTATGTCAAAATGTGCAATTTATTGGGATTCCCTGATTAGAACTTTCAAAATCAAACAATAGTTAAGTATACTTTAATCCTTTATAAATACGCAAAAAATGAATCGGTTTTCCCAAACCGTAAGACAACTTCGACTTTACGTCTAGTCTTGTCTAATCTACTACTAACTCTTGATGTTTTGGCCGAATAAGAAATATAGTAATATCAATATGTATACATATTGTTGTATGTGTATGTTTATGCAGATAATAATTGCGTTCAAATGCCAAATTAATTAATCCCCACTTCAGTCGGTTCTTTGAATCCATCCGAAACTACTTTAAAATGAGACGTGATATGATTCAAACCTGGTCACAATTCAAAGTGCGCTAGAATTAATCACTGGTTCCGTCGTGCCGTGACCATTCCATCATTGTCCATACCATCAAACTTCAAATTAATAGTAAACATGAGGTTTATACATCTATGGATTCGCAGAAATCCTGGTGAACATTGCTAAAATATCTAGTTTTAACCTAATCAATTATACAAAACCATATCATAAAACACACATAATGTGTCCATTTGGCATATATGTAGAGTTGATGAATTGGTCCTGATTAAATATTTCCATTTCCCTTTCCAAGAAAAAATCTGCAATTGGGGAAGTAGGGCAAAGGGCGACTACTCTTGACTTACATAAAAAATTCCAATCCTATTTTATTTTAGATAATAATTTTGAGGTCCAGTCCAACTTCATAATCATTTACGTATCATTAATGCGGATTTCGGATGCAAAGAACTGATCATAAAACATTATTGCTACAGCTTGCAACAAAGAAATATTTTTTTAAAATGAGTCATCTATAATCAAGAAAAGGTAGGCACAGAGATGGGATGCGTAAAGTGTATAAACCTTGTTTCATTTTGGATCGGTTCGTTCTCGTCATAGACCTAATAAATAGTGCTTTTTATGCAGTAATAAAAACAACTCAATTATTGGAAAACTGGAAAAGATAAATGGCCACAACCATGAACAGTCAGACTACCTTTATACATGATAAAATTACAAAATTATAACTTTAATGTCTCCGGAGAGAACTATGAATTCTGCAATTTATTCAAATGAGGTGTCATAATATGAACATACAAAAAAACTGAAATGGTACATGTGTAAGTCAACTGCAAATCGCTTCAGGGATGTACATACAAATAACGGAGTTGTAATATCGGGTAACAAAACGTAATTAATTAAAACATTGGTGGGAAGTCTTTCACAATCCTTCAAAAAACTGGACAAAATATGCCACATTTTCCTATTTTTGTTTTATTGGCCAAATATTATTTGCTGGAAAAATATTTGGCATGTAAAAGTAGAGTATGATGTTAAGATGATATATGAAAAATTAAAACTGAGGAAAATCCTTAAAAAATCAAGTATTGCGATATTTTTAATGCCGATTTAAATGAGCTTTTAATATTATGATGACCATCTCTGCTACATTGTTTCTCCCCTACATACCAATAATGTAAAAGGTGTAGTGTGGTCCATTAATTTACACAGACCAAGACTCAAGACCAGTCGGCAGTCTAGGTATTCTGAAAACCCTCTACTCTAACTCTAACTAAAAAAGCTATGTAGCATTTATGAGAGTAAGTTCAGTGTTCGAGCTCTACTTTATAGCACGAAAGAAATCCCACACTATTCTATATTCTTCCTCAATTTTCATTTTCTCATAGGGAAGAAGCATATGCATGCATTATTATAGGCACACACAAAAAAGTGACAGTTAGTTCATGTGCGGGCATTACAGTGCAGTGCTCTACTGTACTGAATCCTTCACAGAAACACTGATAACGAATGCTCCCTTTTCCCGAGCTTCTCATTCTTTGCAATTGCAAGAAGGGGCTTTACTTGCTTTTGACCGTGCTAAAAAAATCTTAAAAAAGCAAAACCAATGCAATGCAATAAAGGAAAGGCATAAGGCAGGCACTTTGTAATTTTGGCAGTAGCACACATTTGTTTACGTATATCTCCCATGTATTTCTTTTTCCTTTCTTCCTATTCTTCTGTATTTCCAATTACTCATTCATTTTACCTCATTTTTTAATCGGGGAATCATATCATCCATCCCAGCTATAGCCCTGCTTTTCAGAAGAGGAACTGCATTCAAAATCATTCATATTCATTCTTTAAGGATGTTTTAATTGCAAATGTTAAAGTTTAATGTCACACATAATTACGAAAAAGTCGTCTTCTTCCACTCGTCTTAGTCAGCGCGAAGAAAAATCAATAAATAAACAATGCAGGAAAAAAATTATCGGTTGGTCTGTTTCTCGTCATATGAATATTTTGTTCGTTCGTTGAGATGAATTGAATGAAAAGAAGTGGTCATCATCATAGTCGCCTGCCGCTGCTGTTTGTTGGTTCTTGCCTTTTTGGTGCTCTTTTCGTATTACTTCTTGCAATACAAACAATACAAAAAAAAAAGTAGAAAACAGATCGGTTTCGGTTCAATAATGCATTTTTTTATACAGTGCGTAGGCTGCTGATGAGTGGTGGTGGTGGTTGGTGAGTAGTTTGGTAGTATTTTAGTGCTGTTGACTGAACATCATCATCAAAAGAATCATTACCATCCTCAAGTCAAAAAAAAATTTAGAGAGATGATAAGGGACGAACTTTCAACTTTTGTCCTATTTGTCAGTTGATTTAGGTAAACAAAAACTTATGTTTTGACTGGACAAAAGGAGAAATAACGCGCGTATTCAAAATATCTATATATTTCGGGTGCGGTGTTTTTATTTCTCTAATTTATAAATCATTTGTATTTTTATAAAGAAAAAAAATCTCAGTAGGATTAATTGACTTCTTTCGAGGAAACTTATACGGCATGTAAATATCATCAAGAAGCCAAGGCTGAAGAAGTAAGTGGTTCGTTGGCAGTTGTTCACATCAGCAGTAATTATTCTCAGAAGATTAAAGTCAAGTGCGAGGAGAAGACTTTGGAATCACAATTTATAATTAAGCGAATAAGAAGAGGCAGGCCTAACGAACAAACTACTCAGTCGCGTAAAAAAAGAAGATAATATACGGTTACTAATTTAAGCAAAGTCTTTATTGCACTTTGCCGTGAGTGGAGTTGTTTAAGAGGGATCTTTGTCAAATGAGTTGCTCTTCTTGTGGCAGTATAATCATCATCATCACCAAAAGACACAGTGGACCACTGTCCAAGTCCAATTCCAACTTCAACAGTTGCAGTAATAAGGAGTCGACAAGACACAAGTAAGGATAACGCTTTAAAAAGAAGAAAGATTGATCATAACCATTTTGTTCATTGTCGCTCAGCTGAGTGGGCGACAAGTCCCAAGTTGTAGTGTAACCTTGTTCTCTTGTCGCTTGATGAAGTATTCGTCTTCTTTTTGTATCTCCTCGTCATTCTCTGTCCATATTCTTATGTCTCTTAACTCTTACCTGTTCATTATTGTTGTATTTTTTTATGAGAAATCCAAAATTGTACTTTTTTCCTTCATTTCATGCTTTGCGATTCTTTTAAACCATTTTTAGGTGTTAGGGGGCCGGGTCAGCAAGGATAATTCATCTGCTGGTGGCTGGCTGTCTTCGTCTCTTTCATGTAAAGTGTGGGAACGTAATACGAAGTGATATTTTTGTCGAAGTGGTGCATACATGTCCAGCATCGACTTCGGCTTAAAAAATAAATCGCCCTGAAATTAAAATTCCTTTGCGGATTAATCAACAAAATCTGCATAATTGAAAGGGAAAGGTGTTTTGTGAGTTGCTGCTGTTCCAATAGCCGTTTCAGTCATCATCATGGATAGCACAGTGATTTATTCCCTCGGGCTTGGAATGCAAGTCAATATCAAAAGAACAGACGGTGAGTGAGTTGGAAATTGTACCATTGTGTGCCATCAGATCATACTTTCTATTTCATTTTCATTATATTCGTGACAAGTTGATCTGATTCAATTAACTTTTTTGTTGTCATTTTTAGGTCGCGTTCACACCGCAGTTGTATCTGGAATCAACTGGGAGGGCAAGAGCGTGACTGTAGAATGGTTTGAAAGAAATGAGACCAAAGGCAAAGAGGTGATCAGACTAGATAATCAATTTTAATTACCTATACACTTAATCTAGTGTTCTCTGTGCAACTGATTCTGTGATGATGATGATGATGAAATCAAAACTTGAAGCAAAAACTTTTAATTTTGTGTTTGGGTAGGTGGACCTGGAATCTTTAGTGGCTTTAAACCCGCACGTAACGGCTAGGAATGTGGTACCAACTAATGGGGCTATGGAAAATGTCACTAACAATAGTAATATCAATGTAGCCAACAATCAGAACACCGCGAACTCTAGGCAAACGTGTGCTGCAGACATGAAACCACCTACGGTAAGTTAATTTGTTTCCGTCGTCTTGTTATTTTATAAGTTATTGTCGTTTGTCATCGATTCATAATTCTTTGACGAGAAAATTGGCTAGGGGTGATGATAATTTGGAGGTTTGTCCTATTGACATTAGGGTTTAAATCTGCCACAATCAATTTAGCTTGGTACACCATCTTAATAAATGTGCATAAAACAGGGCAACGGAAACGGTGAAAATAGATCCTTGACCTTATTGTATATTGGACGACGAAAACATTGATTTTGCATTGAGATAGGAATCTAGTGATGATACAATGAATGTACCAGTCAGAAACTCAATTTATCACGATATGTAAATATCTACTTGTACAGCCTTGGCCGTTTTTAATTTGCATTTCATTTTATCACCGGATGATACTGTGGATAAATGTCAGTGGTCGTTGGCATATCATTTTATTTTTGTACCTGGCACCTGCTGGTCCTCAAAGTCATGACTCAAGTAGAGTCAGAGTCAGTCATGTCGTCAGAGTTTTTTGATAAAAAAGTAGGGTTTCCTCTGTGCATGTTTAATGCTTAGCGTGCATGTATGTTTCCGTTCTAGCGATCGAACTGAACGTTGAGCTTTCCTGGATCGGACTATGACTGCAACTAGACCGGTGAAAGTAGATTTTTTGTCCAGGTAGAATGCTTGGTTTTGTTGAAGTGACTGATCGGGATCATGCACTTTCTTCTGATACCCATGAAGAAGTAAATGCTCTGATAAAAATGTATGTGAGAAAGAAAATTGGCCAGAAAAAATCCTTTGTTTTTTGGGAACAAGTATTTAGCACAAACTTGATGACGGATACCTGACCGAATTCTTTAAGGCAAATAAATGTGCTTGAGCCATTATCAGAGGCGGACAGAATTTTTTCGTCGATAGTTTTTTCTTTGCACATGAAATTGCAAGAGAATTTCGTGGTTAGTTAGACAGCGTCAAAAGCAAAGGGAGTTGAAAATATCAAGGTTCGTATGTCTTCTTTTGATTTTTCCTCCAGGTCTATTTTTTATGAATTCTTCAAAAACCAAAAACTTTAAGTTGAACTTTAATTCCAGCATGTTTTGGTGTTGTTCTTGCACCAAAGCACCTAAATGTCTTGACGTGTTAGACGATCAGTTGACATCATGTTTCGATAAGGTGTTATTGCATGGTAGATTGAAAAAGATTGGAACCGCTGACTCTAAGGATTCAAGCAACCATTCAGTTTTACCCAGTGTTCAGTGTACTTGGACTGAAACAGAGCTTCCTGCTTGGGTTATTGCAACTGGAAGTTCGGGGAAAGTTTCCGCTGTGCCTTCAAAGTTTCATAGACGATTGTCTACTCGAAACGCTATTACACAGAGATTTCTATTTGCACATGAAAAGCTGCTTCAAAAACTTGGTTCTTCCTCTCCAGAAATCATGAGCTCTAGCGATGGAAATAATAATAGTAGTAATAATGGAGTAAAAAAGGGCGGTGGTGTTGCTGTTGCTCGTATTTACCGGCAGCATCTTTCTGAAGAAGTTGCTCGAAGCCGTGGTTTTAATTCATCTTTGGAGGTCACAGCTTCCCAGATTAAAGCTGCTCCAAGTGCTTCGTCGTTACCGCAACTGTTATGGGTAGGTCCATAAATAGGAGTAGAAGTAGAAGGAGGGGAAAGTCGTATAAAAAATCCCAAAGCTTTGCATAATGAAATGGTTAATAAATGGTGTCAAAGAGAGATTTCAGAGATTTCCTGAGAATGAATCCATTATTCAAAATTATAAATTGATCCTTTAAATGTTTCGTTCCTTGTTGTAAGATGTAACCGAAATCTGATCTTAATTTTTTGTCTATTTTTTTAAATCTTTTATTTTGAACAGATACCTGCTGTAGGAGGAAAGAACCAATTAAATACTGGTAACGTCATGCCGAGTGCCCCAAATAACGCCGGTCGTATTCCACGGGCCACAAGAACCACACAATTAGCTCCTCCATCAGTTAAGATTCCTGACAATGTCGCAAGTGTCGGAAACGACATGGATGATCAAACGATGGATATATCTTCACATGTAAATGGAAGCGGGGGAGGAACGGTAACAAGAGCAGATCAAAGTCAGTTAAACAACACAGCTCCCGCATCCCGGCGTCGAAGTAATGTAGTTAAAGAAGTAGAAAAATTGAAGAAGAACAGAGAAGAAAGGAGACTAAGACAAGCGGAATTAAAGAATGAGAAAGAAAATCTGATGAATATGGATCCGGGGAATCCAAACTGGGAGTTTTTGAACATGATTCGGGAGTACCGCAATAATCTTGAGTTCACACCTCTCCGAGATAGTGATGCTGTCGAAGATCACCAAATCACTGTTTGTGTGAGAAAGCGTCCTATGAACAAAAAAGGTAAGCTTTTAAATAGCATCAACACTAGAACTTTTTGGAAAAGCTGTAACATTAGTGGAGATTGACTAATTTGCTTATTTATTGTTTAACAGAGAATGTGAGAAAAGAGGTGGATGTGATAACCGTGCCTAACAAGAATCAAATAATTGTCCACGAACCAAAACAGAAAGTTGACCTGACTAAATTCCTGGAGAATCAGCACTTCCGATTCGACTATGCCTTTGATGAAACATGCTCTAATGAAGTTGTTTACAAGTAAGCTCCAGCTCGTATATTATACCCTAGCTCTAAGTAAGCATTTGTGCTTTTGTAAAATTTAGCATAAGCAAAATTGTTCTATTGTTTTGATTAAGATTCACGGCAAGACCGTTAGTTCAAACAGTTTTTGAAGGTGGAATGGCAACTTGTTTCGCATACGGACAAACTGGGAGCGGTAAGACACACACGATGGGCGGTGACTTCAATGGCAAAACTCAAGACTGTCAAAAAGGTGTTTATGCCATGACTGCAAAGGATGTTTTCCGGTTTTTGAAAATGCCACAGTACCGACAGCATGGTTTATCTGTTTCATGTAGTTTCTTCGAAATTTATAGTGGAAAGGTTTGTCCAAGAAACCAAATATTTGTTTAAATGGTTTTGAGTTTATTAATTTGCTTCATATTCTGATTAAAAATTGTCATATTTCATTTCTATTTGTGACTGACATCGG
This sequence comes from Seira musarum, assembly GCA_027743895.1. Lineage (NCBI taxonomy): Eukaryota > Metazoa > Arthropoda > Collembola > Entomobryomorpha > Entomobryidae > Seira > Seira musarum. The sequence continues at coordinate 31,856 of JAHZMX010006354.1, read as the reverse complement.
TGCCTGAAGATGATGACGTTGAAAATATGGAAAGTGAAAGTGACCTTGCTCAACTTCGATCTCTTAACGTAAGGACTGATTCTGGTAGTGGAAATACTGAGATTCTAAAAGTAAAAACGCAACCTCACCAATTATTAACATCACATTATTATCCTTTCCTTTCCCTTCTTACTCATTATACTCATTAAACTCCAAATCTCCTATTTAACTGCTTGCTTGCACACTTGCCTGCCTATCAAAGTTACTTCCAAGTTATAATCGCTAGTTTTATAATGACTGATAGGAAGGAGAAATATCTGGAGAACTTTTAACATTCCATGAGGCCATTTCAAAAATGCAAGAAGCGGAAGATGAGATGGTGGAATATCATAAACTGGTGATTGAGGCGAATAGTCAATGGGTGTTGAAAAATAAGGTTCTACTTAGCATGACCAACCAGGTTGAATATGATCAGGAAGGTAAGTCCAACATTAATGATTTTACTCAGCAAGCTATTCAAACGTATGGTCGTAATCATTGACCATTCATTTAATACATATTTTACTTTACAGCGTATTCACAACAGCTAGATGAACAATGTCTCGAGAAGATTGCAATGTTGGAGGAGCTGAGAAACAAAATTGCAAAGTACAGAAATTGTGTGTCAGAGGAAGAAACCATGTCAAAAAAGATGACAAACAGTGCCACCCCTCGCCGATGAATCAGTCGTTCATTAAATTAAATCCACCAAGTCGATGCTTTAATGTTTCGTCCTGATGAAGACAGCATCAGCAACTTGAAAAAATGCATGCATATAAAATTTGCTCCGGCATCAACTGAATCTTGCCTTCTCCGTTCAGCATCATGATCATGATTTATTCAAGCAACCGTTGAAAGTTTTATAATCTTCAGAGAAACGTTTTTTAAAACAATTTTTATTATGGTTGACGATGTTTATTTTCAACGTCTGTCGTCTTACGCTGTTTTGGAGTAGTCTGAATCTTCTCTCAAATCTCAAAACTCGATCCATGATGTCGCGCTGGAGTTGCGACTTTCGTATTTGTAATAATGCAAAAAAACACTGAGTATTTAAGTAATCGTAATATTGTTGATTGCTGATGAGCCTTTGTACTGTTAATTAGCTGTGTAAATTAATTCGAATGAAGTTGATTTTCTAGTGGGTATATAAATAACTACGTAATTGTATTCCCGTTGTCTCTTACTAACGTATTAAAATTTACAATGTAAAACTTCTGATCCGCCACCACGATCATTAATGTAAGATATTGTTTAATATGTTAATATACACGCAAATTAATGTTCTATATTTACCTGTATTTGATGATCTACCTAATCTAACCCTTAAAAGTAATCTTACACGATGAAAAGATGGACTTAACAAGGTGGTTACCAACAAACTGAAAACAATCTCTTTGCTCCTGCTCCCTAGAAAAATTCACCATTTCCTTCTATATTTCTTCCTCCCATGCAAAAGAATTCGTAACCAAACCAGAGAGAAATTATATACTTCCTATCCAACCCACCTTATATGAATCAATTTTTCATTGGAATTACTAATAATAATTCACACTTATGACCTCATTATAATCACTCACTCACGCTTTAGGATTTTTTTGTATATAGCACACGTGAAAAAAGAACAAATTACCTGGACTTATGTATTATTGATATTAATGTGCAAATGTTTTCCTCTTGCCACAAACAATTCATTTTCATTTATTTCGTCTACGATTGATCAAAACAACTGAGCTGTGAGAAAAGTTTACTCTTTAGGAACTCTAGTGAAACTTTTAAATCGTTTCAATTCTATTCATTGATATTTCCTTATTATACAAATTGCAATTATATACCCTATTCAGAATATCTTTTATCCAGAAATCGATTATTCTCTAAGGAAAAATATTGATATTGGACCCGCAATGTTCTTCTGCAATGTTCACTCATGCACAATTTGTAAGACTTAGAAGTGGAATATCTAGAGTAGGTTTGCGATTACGGAAAATTGCAATGAAAGTGACCGTGGCTTACCCTACTTATTCAAAACAATGTGATTTGATATGATAGTTGAGATGATGATGATGTATATGATTATGATTATGGATTGAATATTATCGATATCGAGTAGGGTATATTATTATATTGTTGTGTATGATTATATTTAAACGATAATAATGACATTACACAATAATAGCAACACGATTTAAAATTAGGAAGCGAATTGGATGGATGCGCTATATTCATCTCTATAGAATAACTTTTTTATGAACTGAATCGGATTACCTGTATTGTCTCTACAATTTATTTTAAAACTGCTTACCTCAGCTTTATTATTTTATCTTCGCTGCGTTTAAAAATAAGTAAGAAAATATGTAATGCAATTCAATTGATTTTGAAATCCATTTTGGTATGGTTCTCTAAAATGAAAACAATGTTATCTCTATCTCTTATGTAATTAATTAATTTTATTCATTCCCTCAAAAATACGTTAGTGTACTTCATGATTTCATGATGATTTTTTTGTATTTCTTTTTTTACTTCAGTTTACAAGTTTGCTTTTGGCAAAAGGGGTCCATAAATGAATTTATTTAATTTTGTAGCGAATTTTGAGTATGTACCAGACATCTTATTGTGAAAAGATGAAATGAATTAACTGCGTATTTAATTAATATTTAAGTGAAGTTAACGCTTATGGGAAAAAGTGTAGGGAAAAACCTAACTTATATTGAGACAATGCTGCTTTTTACTAATTTTTTACTTTTTAATTAGTCACCAGTTTAATGCATGACTTTTAAGTTGTGTGTAAACAAAGAGTACTAAGTTTTGCAACTGCAACGGTAAAGAAATAAACATTTTTTTGATGAAAATTTTCAAACAAATCCGACTTTGACAACGTATTCAAAGTAAGGAAGTTATTGATTCAAAATCATTCATGTACCTAAGTAAAAAACAATTGGCATCATCATTTCTTTTTTTATCATGATAATCATTTTATTGCAAAAAGTAACGAACTCTTATTTATTTTAATATTTCACCTCACTACCTGTTTTTCATCCTTGAACTTCTCATATTTTTACTTAAATGTATAGGTAACTTTATATTCAAAATGCGACTTTTCTTCGTATTCGTATTCATTTCTACAAACATTGGAAGATGAACTTACATTATATTTACGTAACTAAAATTTTCATAAATAATTATTGAAGAAGTTATTTTGATGTGTCATATTGGAAGGAGAAACCAGTAAAAAATTCAAAGTAAAATAAAGTGATTAGGTAAACTTAGGTAGGATTAGGTACACTTCTCCAGACTTTGATAGGCAAAGAGTAATAGTTCTTAATGCACAGGCACTTGACATGATGCGACACAAATCTATCTAAAAATTGGACATATTGGTTTGGTATTTATATGGCTTTTTTCACTTTCATGAGGTAAAGTTTTAATCCGACTAAACGACTAAAAATACGATTATTAAAATTTCATACTTTATTCTCCTCCTTCGATCAAAATCAAAATGAAACGAAGTAAAAATCTCGAATATTTCCAGTCACAACCTCAGTTCAGTTCAGCGACCAATGCGTCCCGACTTTACATCTGTCACGATGCCCCAAACGTCAATCAAGAAATCGTCCGTGAAACCAAAACACTCAAGGTCAGAGTTGTCAACGGCTTCGGCAAGTTCCATTGTGTTACTTTTGCTAAATGCCATCTCAAATATTTGTGTAGCTGCACGGGACAAAAAAAAAACATTTTAAATTACACCGGATTCAATTCAAAACCCAAGATAAGTAATGAAAGAAAAAACTATGCATACCTAAGTCACTATCATTAATTCCCATAAAGTTCTCCAGCAATCTGTTGATATTCTCGATAGCGCTTTTGGCCACGTCATCCGGCTGAATTAAAAAAAATTAAATTATGGATTGATATAAATGCCAAACTATCAGGTCTCAAACAGAATTATTTGGGCTTACAGCTTCCTCAATTTGTGCTGGGCCGTTCGATCTAAAGCGAAGTGTTTCTTTCCCACTTCCGTATCCCTTGCTCTTCCCTTTCTTTCCGTCTGATTTTGGACCAATATTCACTGCAAAGAAATAGTATTCAATTTTAAGAATCACATTGAGCATGGCAAAAATAAAATAAAGTAATTTTGAAATTTTATCATTACTAAATCCGGCTTTTAGTGGTTCCACCAATCTAATCGTGAATGTTTTGCCGACAGGAATGGCCTTGAGGTATTTTGCTACTTCGACATGTCTCCAGCCAACAAGGTTTTCATCATCTATCCTCTCAATGTGGTCCCCAACTTGAATAACTTTGCAGTTATCAATGATTGAACCGTCCTTGATGCGCTTTATGAAGGCATAACCATTCCCATTGTCTGTGATTGTGAGACCTAGAGCGTCTTCCGTTTTGGTGACTTCTACTTCCTTCTTTGTTCCTGTAAAGAACAAAAGTAGAAATGGTCAAGCAAATTGAAGAAGAATTTCGCGTGGTACCTGAACAAGATAATCTTTGTTGAAATAAGTATCAATTCTCAAACCTTTTCTGTGGACAAAAATGAAGTCATCCAAGCATAACTGAGCTGACAGCAAATTATCCATGTCAATACGATGGGTATTCAGTGTGCAGAATAAAATCTAAAAATTCAAAGGAAAAATTTCAAATGTGCCAAATCTTCAACCAAAATCCATTTTATTCTTCTATGGCCAAATTAGTGACCAACATTTTTACAGACTTAATTAACTCCTTTTCCTCTTAAGATTTTGCACAAGTAAAGATTTTCATTTTGCAAAAAAAAAGACTTCATTTCATTTTAAAAGGGGAAGGAAAGTCATTCCCACAACCATCACCGCCGGAAGGAAACATGAGTTTAGTTAGAAAAAAATTGGCTAATGACAATGTCTAATGCTAGCATGCAAGTCAAGATAACAAATTGCCGTTTTCATTTCATTCACAACTTTTTCTACTTTACTGTTTATTTTTCAAATGCATTTATTTGTATTGCGATTGCAATAGTGGATTGTTAAGATTAATTTAATAGTGTACATAAATCTCCGCATTTTTTTCTTTTCAGCCCGAGATCGCTATCCAGTATCCACCTTCATGCAATCAATCAATTGCTTGATTGAAGTTTGCGCTTTGACTTTGAGAAAATTTTACGATTGCCGATAACGAATGTGTCGTGTGACTCATGGCAAATACACATGGTATCGCACCCGTCCATGGCCTAGCCTTAGGAAATATTTTTTTATGATTTTGACGCAAATGAAAGCACAATTTTACAATACACGGCACCTGCCAATCAAAATCGCTTCACGTCATCATTGAAATAGGAGAAGTAACAGAGAAGTAAAAAAGGCAATGTCGAGTTGGTGCATTTTTTCACTTTCTGTTGAAGGAAAAACAAGAACATTTATTTCTAAAGTACTTACGTGCGCCATTTATGTCTTCATAGAAAATCGTGTTTTATTGTGAAACTATATATAATAATCCAATTTTCCCTGTTTTTTTACCGTCTCACATACCTCTCATCACATTACTTATTATTCATGTTCGTGCTCATTTTCCCTTTTCCTTTACATGAAATGAAATGCCTCTTCTTTTCCTCAAACAACAGCCATAAAAAAGTACACTACTCTCGGTTCTTAAATTCTTTTAACCCGAACTATATTGTATTTAAGCATATGAATTTTTCTTACATCTTCAACGGGGAATTCGTAACAATCTGCAATTTTTTGGTAGAGCTCCTTGACATTGGAGAAACCTGTGATGAGACCAGTAGGGCTTCCCTGAGCTTGTTGGCAATGGAAAACGAGTTTAGGTTTTGTCACGTTGCTTCTTGAAATAATTCCACTCTCAACTTCTTCAAACTGGTAGCCTTTGTCTGCAGAAGCCATTGCCTCTTTTTCTTTTTCCTTGTGATTATTACTTTTGTAGTTCCCGTTCCCAAAAGCTGAACCATTCTTTTGAATAGTTGGAGTTGGGGATGAAGGGAGTAAGGGGGATCCGTTTGCTCGTTTTTTGTCAAACAAAGGCATTTCTTCTTATTTTTTCACAATAAACACTTCAAAATATTCCAGTATATTCCACAAATAACGTCACTTCCACAGCACCAGATCAAATAATTCAATTGTAATTGACGCTCATCAAAATGTGAGTCAGGCAGTCCACTAGGTTTTTTTTTATGAAATCGATTTGCACTTCAATCTTTTCCTCTTGTTATCTTCCATGATAAAGATTTTTGTCACCGTCCGTCACCACACCATCCACGTCGGCTCCGAATCCGAATCGCATTAGTGATGATCTACACACGCCGCTATGCCTGATCTGCTTCAACAAATTTACATAAAACATTAAACAAATGTTGTCGGCTGGATAAACTCTCATAATTAAATGATGTTTTTATGTGCTAATCGATTCTGAAACTTATTGTTTCATCACTGTCACTAAAAAATTTAATGTTGGCACCTACGTACGTACGACCTAATCTATAATCCTCAACGAAGCTCAATCAATACCTGAAATCTTACACAATTATATTTAGCACAGATAACGCACCCCACAAAACAACAACTACAAAACTGCAAGGGAACAGAGCCAATTAACCTTACAATCATGAATCGATGAAGTGGTATGCGCATAACTTGATATTTCTCTCAATACACGTTACGTATGAAATGATGCATGGAATTAACGACGATACGATATGATTCAAATCTTTTTCTATCTATAAAATCCAAATGCAAATAAATGTTTTTGGCCTAGTCCTAGTCCTTACTCCTCAGAGATTCAGAATTCAGATGTAGATCCTCTGAATCATCCACTTTGTCCTTCAACTACGAATAACATAATCATAAAGGTATGTCGTAATTGTAACTTAAATTATTACGTCCCTACCTTTTAATTATACCTTAATTACGTATACGAATCTATAAGAATGATCTATAACGTTCTATGCTTACAATATTCTTTCTTCAAAATCGTTAGGTGTTGGTATTGCTGTTTCACCTTATCATTACAAAATCACACCTTCAACTTACTTTTTTAGCATCAATAAAATCTGAAGAGTCACTCTCGATGCACGATGCACTGCACTATATTTTATATCTTTTGCTAAATATGAAATTATTAGTTAGGGTACACTTAAATATAGAAATTGTTTATACATGCTTAGGTATTTAGCCCCTACAAAGGACTAATTTTTTTTATGTACTCGACTCAATTCAACTCAAGCTCAGGTAGTATGAACTACAGCAAAGACAAAATAATATGATTAAAATGCTCTTACTCTTACCTCGCTTGCTCTCCACTCGGCTCGACAGACAGAAGCAACTGTGATAATTTTTTTTGCAGTACCTTGATCATCAATGCAATGTGTCGTTTTCCCCCTTTATCGCTCCTACTTAATCTGTGTTTCAGTTCATACCGATAATGCTGATATTTATTATGTCTCCCCCACACACAATCACAATCACAATCACAATAATAATGCAGTGCACTCTTTCATCTCATCTCGTCTCATCGCCATTGCTATTGCTATTCCTGTTGCATTGCATTCGCTTGAATTGAACTACAAAGGCTTAAAATATTTTTTTTCTGTATTATTGCACTGAACATTTATTATAGTTTTCATGATAGCATCTCTATGCAGTCCCTGAGAATCTGGTAAAACACCCAAAAATATATACATATTGAGAGGGGGATGCGTGGCGTGCGTTTTTTTTTGGCGATTCGTTTGCTAGTTCGTGAGCTGATGTTAAGTGGAATGAGAGGTGATGCATTACCATATTATATCCTCTGTCATTTTTTTTTTGTTCCATTGATTATCGTTATATGTTCTGGTAGTGTTGCCATTGCCAGTAAAGTACGATTCCCCAGGTGTAATAGGATGACTGCTTATTATGAAAACGTAGATTCGTTTCGACATAACTAAAATGGGATGAAAAAAAGTTTGTTCACGAACGAACATCCTGTGCTGAAATTATTGTCAGTGAGAGAGGGACTCGCTTTGGGATTGTTGATACAGATAAAAAGAGAACATAATAGTGGTCTTACTTACTACGCTTCAGGTGCTACATGGATAAATAAAAGGGTGTAGGGAACACACATGCACGTTTTGTTCTGCCTTTTGACTAAAATTTGGTTGTGTAGGGACGTTTTCTAGCGCAAAGCAGCGTTTCTCTGTTTTTGTTTCTGCAAAATGCTATAAACATGCTAGCATTTCGATTCAGTCAGATTGAATTTAGAAGATTAGAAGTCACGATTTTGCAAGATTGTAAAATAGTACAGTTGACATCGACAGAAATTAGAATGTGATGGGGGAAGAGAAGAGGAATTATGATGTGTAGAATTTTCAGCTAAAGCGCCTTTTTATGTCTTCATCACACACCTGCTCCTGCTCATTACTCTACTACTGCTGTGTTCATTTGATTGGTTTCTTGTGAGAACTAAGAAATAAAAAAATGACAACTTTGTGTAGGAAACTTTAAGATTAATTGCATTGGTATGTCATGCCCTTGAGTATTTAGGGATTAGAAATGGAATGAGTCATGTTATCTAAAAAGCAGGAAGTCAATTAGAAAAGATTTAAAGTTCTTTTTTTACTTGAGTTGCATTTTGCTTGTATTGCGTCACATCAAAAATCTCCTTTGATCTCTTAGGCTTTGAGACTAGAAAACCGTTAAAAAATTAGTCGTAAAGGGGAGTAGAGCGTGGGGAAGCTAAAAAAGCAACAAGCAACGACGACAACAGAACGTGTATAATACTAAAGCTGAATACTCCACACTTTGCGTATGACTGATGATGACTTGCAATGAGTTGTGTGCTGTAACCGTAACTGTACTCCTGTAAACCAAGAGACCATAAGCCGCCCTCAAAAATTATGAATTTATCAAAGTTACCTACAAGATTCATATTCATATGTTCTACCGTGTCGTAGGACCTGGGTCTTTGGTATTCATATTTGTTTTGTACTTTACACTCATCCTGATCATATCATATTATCTTTGAATGGAATTTATTATGTCAAGTCACCCCAGCTTAAAGTTACAGTTTAATCTCCATACTTTTAGGCTTAGGAATGTAACTTTAGAGTATCTTGTGTACTTGATCCACCAATAATTTTTCTAATTACATACAGCAGCTGCTAAAATATTAAACGAAAAAGTCTTTGTTCAGTTGGGTTCATGGCAGTGGTGGCGGTGCGGTGGATGCTGGGAGCCTCTCTGCATAATTCTCGAATTTGCACTGGTGCGTAAAGCAATGCAATAGTAAGCCCAGCTCACACATTGTTGCGAATAAAGTACCGTACGAAATAAAAATCCAAGAGAATTTGCAAGAGTGACAATGAGCCATTGTTAAAGTTTACTTTGGGCTGTTATGTCCTATTGTTGTAAAAGATCTTTGTGAGCTACGAGAATGCGTACAACATGCTGCTGCAAATACACCACAAATATTACAGGGCCAAAAAATATGTTGACAAAAATAAAGTAAATTGTTTGATGTTTTATTTATACTGTATGATACTTGTACAGCAGTTAAGCATATGTAAAGCCCTCGTCAAAAATACATGAACATTTTCAGGTAAATAAATTATTATGGTTTTATAAGATAAACAGAATTAATCGTGTCAATTATCCTGCCCCGTGTGGTGAGTGAGTGAGCATACACCCAAGTCAGTTAAGATGAACGACATAATTGTCAAAATGCTCATGAACTGACTCACTGTCAGATAAAAGCTAGCATTTACTTTTACAGGATTGAGCAATTTTGAAAAAAAACGAACAAGGCACACGTACCTAATGTCAGATACATGCCAATCTTAATTCAAAAATTGACTGGAAATCAGAAAGCTGAGGAAATCTTCCTGAAAGAGTCCCGATGCAACTAGTCTTACAACGTTAGAACAGAAGACAAGTACCCAATCCAAGCCAAACACATTTTTTAAAAAAAGTTGAAACCGTAAAAATATTTTGAGAAATTTGAATGGCGCGTGTGTGGTAAGTAATTACTTATCTTTTGATAAATTGCGTTATGGTTTTCCCATGATGACCTTAAAATGCTATCGGCTCGCCATCATAATCACAATCATTTACGAATAAATTCAACGAAACTGAAAGCATTAGCTCAATTCAATCTTCAAAATCTTTTATTTTTTATATTTTCTTCTTTTTTTTTACAAAAAATCGCATTAAATCTTAAATTGGAGAAGGTACATTTTATTACATAAATTAATTTATTTCTCACGCGTACACTAAATGCTTTTTGTAGCTGACGCACTCTCAAGATAAAATTTTCGATCCTTGCAGAGCTAAAAAGTACATCTTTCTTAAACTTGCATATAAAATAAAAAACAGTTACGATTGCGATTTAACCGCTCGTTTTAATGGTTTTAGCTGGTGCATAATGGAAAACATTTTGAAATAATAAATGAGTAAATGATTTGGGGAGGGGGCTATGAGCTAGCTGGCTTAGAGGGTGTACATACTGTATTGCATTAAGTGAATAAAAAAAGTTATTAAAATTCATACGGTGACATTTACTCTTCTTCTTCATCATCATCATCCATTCAGAATAATTATTTTTTAAATAAGGTACAAAATGCGAATTGTAAAATACTCACACAAAAACAAAATAAATTATAAACATACCATCATTTTTTAAAATACTATTCCAGTCTAATCAGCCAAAAACCTAAAATTGCTAATTTGTTGATGGAACTAGAGTTCATTGTGCGCTGCGGTATGCATCAGATCTAAACAGAAACCGGTGACTCCATGCTGCAGAGAAAAACAAGAGAAGAATTAATTAACATTTGAAAATCATCATCACCACCATCATAATTAGCATGAGCATGACTAATGAAAGTAATTACCGTGCAATCGAATCCCTCTGCACCGTGGTGGATGGACTCGTAGAGTTTCGAGAATGCATCCTTCTTCATCGATCCTGACGCTTGGAACGCTGATATAATACTGTGAATTGGGAAATAAAAAATTAGTTTAAATTGTCAAAAACGTTTCATTAAATAAAATAAAATAGTCGAGTTTAATGCATTACCTGGAAGTTTTGATTACGTATCTTCTGATAAAGTTCTCATTGAAAAAGTTATTATTCAACTGACAGAAAACAAAGTTGGCGCAAGTAGAATGCTCCATAGCTAAATTGTAAGCGTCCCAAACTGACGTCATTGGTTCCAAAACTTCCTTGTTTAGAATGTCACTAGCAATTTTTTCAATGTCTGAGGGACTGAGGTCGAGAAGTGATTCTTTGCTGATTTTAAATGTTTCCCTAATGTATTGAGTGATAGGCTCGACGTAAGCTTTGGTTTTGTCACCCAATCCCATCTTGTTATTGAGAACGTCGTCGGCACGGTTCACCATCTCCTTAAGGTCTTTTGGCACTTTAACTCCTCTGAAAAATTCTCCAATTGGACGAACTGCTTGTGCAACCATTAGCTGGCGGATTGAGGGATCTTGAATCTGTCGGAGAATTATATCCCAACGGAAATGCATTTCTTTTTCAATGACACGGAGGGCACCTGAAATTTAAGTAATAAAACGATTTAGATTGAATTGATTCACTTCATCAGCAATAAGAATTTTTTGGTTAAAGATTGATATATTACTTGGAAGAGAATCTGCCTTGAGGAGTCTGGGAAGCACACGATTAACCTTTTGTCCAGTGGGGGATTTGATAAAGTCAGTCCAATACTTCATGATTTCCTGAAGCTGGATCATGTCAGCAAATCCATTCGATTTTCCATTTCCACCGCCCCCGAAAGCACTGACCATGTTGATAACAGTGTCAATATCCATTTGTTCGGTGAGCATGTTGAGCACAGAGTCAAAGGAAAATCCCTGTTTCCCATCAGTAAATCCCTGGATGAGATTGACTAGCATTTGTGGGTTGCTACTGACCAAATTTCCCAGCATTGAGCCTAGAGGTCCAAAGTCAAATCCTCCAGCTGAATCTTTTGCTCCAGGTCGTCGCCTTTTGTTGTCGTTCTTTAAGTAGTTCATGTTCATCTCGTCCACATCCACCTCCACTTCGTTATCCTCCTCGCGAAGGAGGCGTTGATTCTGTTGCTTGAGGGGAGGACTAAAACTCTTTGCTATATTGGCTAAATTCCCTAGGTTCAAGTTGCCAAAGTTTTGCATGAGGTTTTGTACTTGTGGACCAAACATGTTCATCAAGTCTTGGCCCAATTTTCCAGGATTTTTCAGAATGTCTTTTGTTAGACGATCGCGAATCTCAACAGGCAAAGAAGAGTAAGCATCTGCGTGGGAAGAAATAATATAATTAATACACATTCCAAAAATCCCACCATGATTCATTCCAATTCACTTGAATTGCACTTACTCTGAAATGTCTTTAGCTCGTCACCCTGCAGCAAATCCTTTACCAAACTTACGAATTCATGTTCTCCTTCATCTCCGCCATCGGCATTTGTGGAACACACTAAGAAAACCACTACCGCCACCCACGCACTTATCAATAGCTGATAACCCCTCATATTAAATTAAATGCTTCTTAAGGCTATTCCAGATGTCTATCTAAAAAAATTTAAGCTTCCTTTTCCACTCTTTCCTCTCCAAAATTAATTCATTATCTGCCAACAGCCACTGACCAAGCTCCACCTTTTTACCAGACTCCTTTCTGTGATTTTCTCGAGTCGATGTGAAAACTAATAATCGTTAAGAAATTAAAATAAATAATTAATATTTCAGTAGAAATGAAAAAGAAGCCAATTTGACAGAGAGGAGGACCGAAAAGTACACGTAAGAAGAAGCCCACGTATGACTTTGTATGAAATGAAATTGGAGCCGTATTAACAGTAGCTTGGCTGGGCTCGGAGAACAACGGAAGGATGAATGAGGGAAAAACGTTATTTTTAGGTAGTAAACGCAGAGCCAAACCCGAAATCTAATCCACTACGGCTACGTCAAATATTTTTTTCTTCATGTGCGAGACAAGACAAGAAGAGAGCCACAAGCATGAGGAATGTTAAACAATCACGAGCAAAGTACATTTTACGGTTTTTCTTCACTTCACAGTTTACTGAAAAATGTAGTGAGCAGGTTGTACCAATATTAACAATGATGATGGTGGTGGTGATAGCAAACAATGGATTGTAAAAACTTACCCTTAAAGAAGGAAGAATTTGCTTTCATGTTCATGTGCGTATGATGCATGCATAGGTATTCAGACTCTAAACAAGGAAGTTTATGATTTCTTCGGGGATTTTTTTTCTTTAACTCGCTCAGTTTGGTTGAAGGAGTAAAGCATTGTTGTGCAGGTAAGTAGCCTCTAGGCAGGACAATCACCCCACCTGCCTGCTACCTGCTATTCGACTCAACTCCCTATTCAATATTCCGTGTCCGACATTGCAACTTTGAAAAAAAATGAAATGAACACTGTTTTAGGTGAATATGTTTTTAGTTTGTGAGGATGAAACGGTATTGGCAATAGTAGTAAATATGAGTTGTTCATGTCATTTTCTTTTAAAAAATATCTACGTACTTTTTATGTTAACGCGTGTGCTAATGTTCGTACCTCGTTGATACCAAGCTCGGCTCATAGTACCTGTCTCTATCTCTGTGTCGGTAGACGGTACGGATTAAAATTGATGAGTAAAACGGAGCAAGTAAAGACGTGATTTTGAAATGAAAAGCATTTTTACAGAAGGAATAGCCACGCCAACACTAACCACACAAACAGACTAAGCGGTTGGTCAAATTTTGATTCTACGCTTTAATGATTCCGTTAAACCAACACGATGCAAGTAATACGAGGTGGTTATAGAGCTTGCAATTTATCTATTCAATTGTTTGATTGATTTGGATTCGATGAGATTAAAATATTTTATGTAAGGGTTTTTTGTACAATGCATTGCATTCATTTAGGATTCAATTTAAGTTACTTCACAGATTCTCCATTAAAATTTTCTAAACCAGTGGACTCCTTCTCTAGCTTGAATTTTGGAACTCAGAAGCAGTTTGGACAAAGCAATTTTACATTTTCCCCAAATATCCAGATGCGACTAGAACAGCGAAACTTACACTACATGTGTCAATCGCGTCACTAAGAACAAGATACTTCATACCTTACCACCATGCTTGGTGCCAGCAGTAAAAAATAATTTTTCTAGACGGAATCCCCACAGATTTTGCCACTTACTCTCTCACGTTGTTTTTATCCTCTTATCTTTCGTGACAACATTTTTCGAAGAAATCATGAAAGTAGTTCATGAGAACTGGAAGACAAAAGAGCTTAGGAAAAATCTTTCCTGCTTCACATATTTCTATCCATCCCAGTCCCAGGTAATAACTTTTATTGGCATGTTGTACAATCCAGATTCTTATCTGCGCAGTAAATGTGTCGGCTCCAGAAATTGAAGGAACAGGGATTCTAAGGGATCCACACATGAAGCGAGTGGAGTTCCTTATTCATCCTTTTAAAATGCAAGTGGGAAATGCTCAAGTTTAGATTCAGTCCATAAAGAATTAATTTTTTATCCGCATCCCTGCGTCATGTCATTCTCAGTCAGTGGGCCTGATTTTGATTTTAAGATTAAAAATCTACAATGCAGATTATGCATAAAGTCATCTATCCAGGATTACTTTGCATGACGTAACGATATTTCCAGACATATTTTTTTTGGTTCCAGTTCATTTCACAAAAAATATGATCTCCTCGACTCAGTTTTTAAAACACTTTGTTTTAAAAAATTTTAAAACAAAAAATGGAAATGGACTGCAACGGATCCATTAGAATGAGCAAGAGCAATTCCAATTCCCACTTGGACTCTCTTCTTTTGAAGGAAAGAGTGTTTTAGTTTGAGTGTAGTACAAAAATGTACATTGTTTTATCATCATCACTAAAAAAGTACGTATACGCACTTAAGGCTTTTTTTTCCTTTAGGTCTTCTAATGACTTTGTTCCTCCCTAAAATACCTACTTGAGTAAATGGAGTATTAAGCTTAAAATAAAAGGCTGGAAATTTTTTTCTCTAACTCATCAAAATGTACTTACATGAGCATTAGCCATGTCTTTGCTGCCAATAAGTTGATAAAGTGGAGATAAAGGATTTTGTAAAAGGATTTTTATTGTCGTACTAATATCATTCTGAATCATTCACAATTTTAATGGTTTGATGCCTCTGCCTATCCTAATTG
The DNA here is from genome assembly GCA_027743895.1 of Seira musarum. Taxonomy (NCBI): domain Eukaryota; kingdom Metazoa; phylum Arthropoda; class Collembola; order Entomobryomorpha; family Entomobryidae; genus Seira; species Seira musarum. The sequence goes on along the minus strand of JAHZMX010006354.1, from coordinate 16,680 downwards.
ACAAGAAGTGGGAGAAAAAGGGGTGTTATTCATGTTGTCTTCGAACATCTTTTCCAGAATTGGGATGTTTTAATGGAAATGTGCAAATGAGATGAAAATGAAGAGCTCCATTAACGTAAAAACAATACGAACTTATTTTTCCCTTGGAATTGGGGTGGGCTCAGAAAGACATAAAAAATGATATTGGAAAAAAAATTCACATTTCAGTCCACGTGAGAATCTTAATTAAAAATGACATTTGACTGAGTTATGGTTAGCACTGCAGCTAATATTCAGCAGATTTTATGTTTTCAGGAACCACCCCTTCTTAATGGCATTAGGTTAGCTCAGCTCTGTTCAGTTTCGCTTGGGATTTCTAAGAAGACTGGTTGAGAGGGTGTGAAATGAATCCTGCACTGCTTTTCACTGGTAAAGGTAGATGGTGCAGACCGCAACATTTCGTGCTAGTGGCCTAGCCTGACTTGAGTGTTGTTGATTGACTGACTCATCCATCTCAGTCTTTCTCTCTTGTTGAATGGAATCACTTCTTTCTTCCTCTTTGATGATGAGAATTGTGAATTATGAAGGTTTAATCTTAATGAAATGAAGAGTCCTCCGTCCCTGGAGATTTTCGTCTCCACCTCATCCATCACGATTCCACTCCAAGGGATTACATAAAATACAAAAATGGATTTTTCCTTTTTTATGGCACAAGCTTTAATTAAAAATTTGATGGCACATAATTTTCCCGTGATTAAATAGCTTTGCTCTAGGAAAAAGGAAGGAAGGAAATGACTTTTTTTACTCATATCCAAACACTGTTTTTATTTACACTGTCATGATCTAATCAGTGAAGATATACATAGATAGGATACTTGCATTATGAGTTTTGATGTCTTTCATGTTTTGTCCCCTGCCTGAATGACATTTCCCTTCATGACACTCTTCACCTTTTTTAGATAAAATAGCAAAGTCATTCACTCAACGACTTTCTTTTATTCTCGTAAGGACCAATAAGTAAAGTAAAATGACTTGATAGTCATTGCGCTACATTGAATGAAAGCGTAAAGACGAAAGGAAAATAATTCTTTTGTCGTAGCTCTGCTTGCTTGTTTACTATTTTCTTTCAGAACAATTACAAAAAAAGAAATGAATGAGTCCATGTCCCTCTCGATCCACTCGACTACATGACTTACGCTTTTTTTGTAAAAGCCGAGAAGAAAAAAACTACATAGTAATATGTTAAGAAGTGAGTCACGGAAATAGAGTCGCCTATTTATTGCCACTCTTTCCAAATAAGTTTTTTTTTTTTTGTACATTTTAACTGGCTTTCTTCTCCCGGAATCATAATAATAATAGGAGCGAGCACATGGGACAATCTCGTGGGACATGCTTCCGCATTTTACCTCATCCACCCAATCCAATCCAATCCACTCACACTACACACACGCCGAATGCGGAGTAATGTGTTTTTTTAAAGCACACAGGCATGGCAGGGCAAAGCCCCGGAATAAAAATTCTTTCTTGGACATTGCATTGCATTACACCAAGATAAAGTCATTTTTTGACTCCGTGAGCTAAAGAAGCTGAGAAGGGAAACCAGTATAAGTATAACCGGTCCCTTGAAGCTCTTTTTTTCGAAGTTGATGAGACTCACGGGAAATAAAAAAGGAAAAACCTATAAAGAGCACGCCTGTCACGGAACAAAAGAGGAGAGGATGAATAAAAATGCAGAGTAACTTGCTTTAAGATTCCTTATTCGTCAACGAACGAACCCGGAACATTAATATCCTCATCGCCTTCCCCATCATCGTCATCATCATCACATTCAACCAAACGCAAACGAGGAGATTGAGAAGTCAAACGTTAAAGTAGGCAAAAAAAAGACCAATCTTCATTCTTAACGATTCATGATCTTTTACTGTAGTATCTTCATCCATCCATCCCTTCAAAATTGTATTATTTCTTTGAAATAAGTAAAAATACTTTTAGACAAAATTCAGAATCTTTTACATTGTTCGTTTGCACATAATAACACGATTTGCTACTGCTCTTGCTCACTGGACTGTTAACTCCAGCCAGCCAAGATGGAGATATTTTAAGAAATAAAGTTTTTGAGTTTAGGCATCAGCTATTTATTTTACCACCGTAGATTCCTTTAGTTTATCCAAAATGGTCAAATTCGCTTCAAAGTTTATCTGATTGCTCATCGTAGATTAAATAAATTATCCTGAGATATTTAGAGAATATGGGACTACGAAGAGAAACCAATTTCCAGCACAAACTACGAAACTGTAACATTTCTTATTTTGTTTAATTTTTACAATCAGCGTTTGAAATTTATCCAGAAACGGTATATGCTCATGTTTCTTCCAGAACTATTCCTTTCTTGGTAATAACCAGCCAATACAATAGTTTCAAGTCCCGTGAAATATGTTTTTAGGTAAAGTCACATCACATCTTCTTGATCTTCCTCCTCATCTCATCTTCATCTCGTTCTTTATGCTTTCTTTCAATTCTTCCCAAGACCATTTAAGAATGAGTTAAGCAAAAAAAAAAACCTTTTCACATTTTGGAATCTTTTATCATGCAATTTTTCATTCTTAAACATTTTAAATCTTGCTCGAAGCAAGCATGGCCAAAAGTAAAGTGAAGCTAAAGGGACTATTGTACTTTGGATTGTTGGAGCATTTAAAATAAAAATCTCTTTATTACAAAATGCCAGTGCTGCACTTTTTTATTTTATTTTCTTTTTCTAAGACTGCATATCTAATTGTGTGCATTTTCCTTTCAAAACTCTTATCTTTCTTTTCATCCATACTTTATTTTCGGATAAGGAATCGCCCTGCTGTTCTATTTTGTTGAAATGTCAACCCCCCGGTAATAAATCTTTCTAAATGACTTTGTCCTCATAAGACTTTTTTCTACTGTTTTTTCACAATTGTAGAATGAATTCATTAGAAATTCAAAAAAAAACTTTCATTTTGAAGCAATGGAATGGACGAATGCAAAATGCATTGAGTCATGAAAATGTTACATTGAAAATTATTGCGTGCGTTATACTTTTAGATTCCAAGCTCAGTCACCTTTCATCACTTTGAAGGGTTTCATAAAGACGAATATACGTAAGCCCTTTTCTTTTTGATCAACCTATTTATTACGTGATCTCAAGTTATGAAAAGGATAATTCCGTAATTCTCATTGGAATGATGCATTAATTATCCTCTCGTCTGACATTTTCTTTCAGAAGTATTTTTTGGAGCAAGTCTGAAAAATGATATTTCTATTTAGCGCGTTTTACGCTACGCGTTTGAATTGATTCCCACCGAGTGCGAGTCACTAAAGTTATTTTGTGTTGCATCACTAAATTCACATTAGGGTTATGTCATCATCATCGTCGTCATATTCAAGGGAACCTTTCATCTCTCGCCACCATGCACTAAAAACTCGGTTTTACGAGGTGGCTGTGGCTGATGCTCTCTTCGTAGAAGCCACTGTGAAAAGGGAATATAATCTTGCATGTCTTGTCACATTCCTCCAGTCCTTATTCTTGGACTTTTGGTTAGGAAGGATGGCTCACGAACTTAATTTTCGATAAGATTCGGTCTCGCCTGTTTTTATTCCTTTATCTCATTTTCACAAGAGCAGAGAAGAGAAATCGAATTTATATTTGCACGTAAGGTAATAAGTATCTCCATCATCAGAAACCCCAGGAATTAGGCGTTGGATTGAATGGATCTATCTGTGTGCGATCGTGATTCTTTCCATAAGTCAGCTCAAGAAAGACTTGAAGAAGTAATGACGGAATGAATGCGCGTATTACCTAGTGAAAAATGTACTTTTTTCTGGGGAAAAAGTCTCATTCAAAACGTGTGGGACTTTTTAAGGGTTTCTTTAACGATCACAATCCGTTTTCTCCACGCAGCGAAGAGGTTAACGATTTTCCTTTGTACGACTAATCACTCCATTCCTCCATCTCTCCAAGGAGTAGTTTCGTTTCAACGTAGGAGGAGGTAAGTATTATTATCATTGCTAAGCTAGGAACATCATCGAACATCGAACCAAAGTTTTATTGTCTCAAAAAAGGGCTTCCGTATCGGCTGGATCCACTCACTTGAAAAAAAAAGAATAAATGAAGGGAAGCAAAAGAAGATATTTTGGGGTTTGGTTTGTGTTTTTGCGATTGAATCCATGTCCCACGACTCTGCTTCAAAGATAATGCTAATGCGTTACCTGAAAATTCGCAGATATTTTTTCATTATTTTCGTATTTTTAAGGGGAAAGTTAGCGTGATGTGGTGGTAAGGAAGGATAAGTCTACCAGTCCAAGTGTAACTTTTTGCAGGAGCAAATAAATCCCTTTCTCTGCTCTTTTTCTACTAATTTCTTTTTTCTTATCCGGGCAGAGTCCTTAAGACTTTCGTTTTGGTTATCAGTCAGCCATCCGTATCGAATCCAAGAGTGGAGGAGCGCAACGGCACTGATCACGTTCTTCCCCAGATTAGTGAGGCCTAAAGCCACATTGAAAAACTTTAAGTCGCTATGCATCCTTCCTTTAAAAAAATACTGGAAAATGTTTTCTCCAGTTTTTCCTTCCCCACATAAAAATCTTTTTTTTTACCTTGCACGGTTTAGTTTAGTTTGGCTTTGGTTGTGTCCGCAAAGCACTCAATCTTTGAAGAAAGCTAATTTTACCCAGAACCCTCTAAGCATACATTAGCATGACTTTCTAAAACCGTGTAATTAATCTTCTGTAATGGGCAATCTAAACCATTTTTGTTCACTTTCTTTTCCTCGGATTGCGGAGATAAGGATTCGGATTGCACATCCACGTAGCACTTTTCCTTTTCCCCTAATGTCGACTGTACATAATGTAACACTTTTCTGAGACGGTTTCGTTCGACTTTACCGCTAATGTGCCAATAATGCCCATTTGTAAATAGTTTTGCATTAGCCAATTCGGTTCGAATTCAAACTTCTTTGAAAATATATGTACCCCCAAAAAAGTTTTTTTTAGGTTTGTCGTGATGATTCAACCTGGGCTCAATAAAGTTTATTCCCGTTTTAGGAAGTTGTAAGAAGATTTCAAAAGGAACATGTTAAGCTGAGGTTTGAGGATGATGTGAGTCTGTCATGTCACATACGTCAAAGCCCGCAAGCAGCAGGATTTGATTCGGCATCTAAAAATAACAAAGAAAATATAAGCCCATTCATGTCACATGTCTTCCAATTTAAGTACGAATTGCGTAATAATATTTTTTATCTACAGAAATCTTCCCTGCTTTTTACTTGTCGTTTGTTTATGTCAGTAATCTACTAATGTCCAGTCCAGGTTGGTCCACTAACCAAGCAGACTAAACCAAACCACCCATCACAATCACATTTCATTCCTTTTTTATCCATTTCATTTCCTTTGATATAAATATAAACCCTTTTTCCGGAATAGCAATAAGAAGCGTAAGTAAGCAAACAAGCTCTGCTACATACAACCCTGTCCGATTGTGATAAGGAGGAAATGTGTCAAAAACGTTCCATTTCCCAAATCCTCAGGTACATGATAAAAAGACAAAATGGCTTTATCTGTCACTCACCTTAGAGTTTAATGAATCCAGGAAAATCCATTTCAAACATGTCATGTGTATGTTGGTCTTCAACGAATCACTGAACTCGACAAGATGTTTGCACAGAACACAGAATCCTATATTTATTCCTTCTAGAAAGGGAGGGAGGGGACATTTTTCGTGGAACGCAATTCATTTCGATTTCCAAGTAAAGAAATGTAGGTAACAACAACTCTACATACCTTACTTAATTCTCTACTCATCTCTTGTGAAAATTCGCATTTCCCTCTCCAAAGACCTAAATTCGTGAAATAGTAAGCTCTAATGAAATGAAAATTCCAGAAAAATCTTTTTTGAAAGTAGTCTGATAGCACATTCCATTACATTACATGGCATAACAGCTAAAATTAGCAGAGGTATGCCATATTACTTCCTAGTTTGATGCTTAATTTCAAAATGAAGCTCTACTCAGTCTCTTTTGAAAGTAGTAATTACTTTTTTTCTAAAAATACTTGAAAGACGACGAGTCAGAAAACGAAAATGCCCTTTCTTCTTACATATTTCCGATTAAAAATCTTACCTACTTTAGTTTTGTGTCACAATTAACTTGTCCTTTCAAACTAGATGTACGCCTCTTCTTCCATCCGGATTTATACCGAAGCTGGAGCCGGAGCTTTCATGCTCTGCTTATAAAAATACATAAGCTTTCATCATTTTTCCTTGCCAAGCCACATGCTGACTCGTAAACAGAGACTAAAGGAGGATTAGGAACTTTCTAAGTCGATATTTTTTCCCACCTTTTCCTGTCAATCTTATTTTTACGTTATCATCAGATCACATCTCATCACATCACACCTGAGAAAAACGCGAGGATATTAATTTTCCCCTCGGCTCAGAATCTCAGACTTTTTCTTAAATTTTTTTTATGAAAGGCTTTACTCTAACCAGATCTAGTCCACAGGGGGAAAGATTTCGAATTTTAAAAAAAGGCATCTCTCAATATTTCTAGCTCGCACTGCATTCTGCATTTCATCAAATAGGATTTATGTGACATTGAATTCATCCACAAAGACGATAACGATAATATGGATTATTTTCGTCGCAGGTGTCAATAAACTTTTTTCCCCTTTGTTGACACAAATAATGCATCGGAAATTCTCACAGATCAAATGAGTGCAGTGATGCGTATAGCACTAAAGTGTCAACACATCATAACAACGCCACCCTTTTCCTTATCGGCCAAACCACTATTCAATTCAGTTCAATTCAAGGTGTCCGATGTCATGGAAAATATTTGGGAAAAATCGACAATAAACCTCTCATACGCATTTTTATTTCTATTTACGTTCATTTTAATTCATGCGAGCATTATGATATTGTGATCCTTTCACAAAGTAGTTCTCATGGTCATCGTCATCACGAATTTGAGAAAATGTGCGTGGCTTATGGCATTGTTGTGGTTTGGCCGGAGGACGGCCTTCACCTTCTTCTTCTGTAAACAAACAATACACTTTTGGACAATAGAATAAAAATTAAAGCAATCTCATATAATCCCTTTCTTTGAAAGTGTCAAAGGAATTTAGAAATCTCTTATATTCTCTTCTATTTACCTCTCGCCAAATTCAATTCAAAGATGGCTATGTTGGATTTTCTAATGCAAAATGTGTTTTGTGCATGTACATAATTTTAAGAAGGAAATCTTAAATCGCCTTCATCCTCATTATGCCATGTTTCACACTAACAAAAGCACACAGAGATTTTCGGAAGTGAAGTAAGTAAAGTCGACTCGAGCGAGGTGTGGGGTACAACAAGATTGTTCTGGATCACGGGAGACTCTAAATGAATCAATCCTGTTGAGCGAACGGAACGTCACAACAAAGCCAGCCTACAATTTTAGGACAAAAGCTTACTTTTCTACAAAAAAATGGAAGCTTTTTCTATGGTTTAGTAAAAAGTTTTAGTAAAGCTTTACAGCTTCCTTCTTGGTTGCATTTTCGAAAAGAATGTACACGTTAGTTAGTGGTAGTAATGGTGTGTGGTAGTAATAGTAGGATTGTCATGTTTAGCCCACAATGTGAAGGTGGCCCCTATTGTCCCTTCCTTCAGCTCAGGATTTATGAACAATAATTCTTCTCCTCTCCCCATGGACAATGTTCCCTTTTTCCCACTAAAAACCAACAACAAAACTCCCATTTTTCCACTGACAGGAAAAATAAGATTCTCGGCCTAAAGTAAGTAGTGCTCAACTCTGCTCTTCTACGTTCCCTTGTCCAACTAAAAAATACTTCAAGTTTCACACTGTGATACAGCGCGAGAAAATGTGTTCATCATAAAAGTGGAGGCTACAAGAACAGAGTTGAGCTGATTCTTCCTTCCTCCTCTTCTGAGGATGTTGTTGTTGATGATTACGACGACGATACAAACACTTTTGCTACCGAAAATTGAGGAGGAAAAAAATTGCTTCATAAAAACTTGTGAATGGCGAAAGAAAAACAAAAAAAGGTCTCGCCCAGGTCGTGTGGTGTAAAGTAACGTGTATGTATTTTCTTCGCCATTTAATGATATTCCCAACGACCGACCCCAAACTTCACTCTTGCTTTTTTTCTGCACCATGAGATATAATTTTGCGGCTCCTGTACTGCTACTGCATTGCATCCAATTTTCTCAGCTTGGCTCAGCATTTTTAACTGCATTTTAAAAATTCATCGATGATCAACCAAGATCAAGTGAAAGCTGGAGGGAGATGTGGAGGGGTTGTAGAGAATGTCTACTGAGAATTTTTTGTTGTGTGTGATGTGCTCATGTCGATTTTTTAGCGTTGATTACCGTCAGCCACCAACAACCACCACTACCAAACACTATATACAAGACAAGAGAAACAACACAAAACAATGGCGATTTTTTCGCAGTGAGGAGATGCATAAAAAAGTTTCACTTGGCAATAACCAAGCATTATATGGCCCATCATGGAAACTCCCTATGTTTATTTTTCAATGCTTCCGAGATAAAAGCTCGTTTTGATGTTTCCTCCGTGCAAAATTGCAAAACACCCCTATCTCCTCTCTCATTACATTTCCCATGTCTATGTCTCCATGCTCCCATGAATCTATAATTTCACTCGTAACGCAACCTCTCTTCCTTCCTCTTCCGTTCCGTGCTGCATTTCCGAATTCGAATGGGATCATTAAAAATATCCAGCTTGCTTCCTTAAACTAAATAAAAATTGAATATGCTGGACCAGTACCGTTATCTCTGCTCCGTCTGTCTGGAGGAAACTTTGAATTCTTTGAATTGTCTTGTTTGTTTGTTGTCCGTTACTTTTACAAAGTGCATATTTCATAGGTAGCTCAACCACTTCCCTCAGCTTTTTATTGTCGTGCGTGGCAGCGGGGGAGTACGAAAACAGAAGAAAAAAAGAATCCAACGAAGGTAAAACATTTTTATATTGTGCTTGAGATAGTAAATGACCAGTATATACATCTTTTAGATGAGGTGGGTCGGTCCAAACTGCCAACTTTCAAGAGGGAGAACAAAGAATGGAAAAGAAGAATGTTTCAGATATTGTTTGGGGGATCCAAAGAGTGAGATGGGAAAATCAAAAGATTTTAAGGTAAAACTATCAAGGAGGCTGGCCAGAAAAGTCAGTGGTTTACAAAAACAGGAGCTTTGAGATTGAGAGGAGGACAATGAAAATTCCCCCAAAAAGTACCTTAAAACACCATAAAAATACACTTTACTTGTTTTTGGGAGGTCCTCAAAGGACAATATAATATTATGGAATCAATTGCAAGTACAAGCATAATTTACCAACGAATTTGGATAAATTTTATTTGTACTTGTGATTGAATACATTGAAGAATGAATACATAAAATGATGTCATTTAATTTTTTTATAAAAACATTTTATTTAGGCCACACAAAAGAAATCACAAAACCCAAGTCGTTTTTCATTCGCCATTAAGGAAATCCGTTTTATCTTCATATTAGCTTATTATTTCCTATTGCATTTTCTGTGCAAACCCCGAACCGTGACCCATTCTTGGTGAATCCCGGAAAAGCCACGCTCACTAGTTGATATAAATCAAATCGCAGAATTCCCCAGAAAACCAAGAGCGAGGGTGGTTGGTGAGCTGATCTGTGGTGGGGGAGAATATACAGTCCATTTACTCAAACTTTATGAAATAATCTTTTTGTTTATTTTCGTGGTCTTCATTGTCGTCATTATCATTCTCCTCCTCCTCATATTTAACATTGCGATTGCAACACAGATATAGTTGCAGTACAGATTGGGGGAGTTAAAGAATCCGTTCCTACTCACTACGAGTCACTCCATTCCTGGAATAGTGAGTGAAATGCATTAACAACCATTATCATGATGGAGATGATGATGACGATGAAGTGCAGTGCATGGGTTAAATGAGAAATGAAAATGTTACTTTAGCTGGACTCCTCTTTGCGGAGGCTCCATCAAGACAGCCATGAAGTCTTTAGCTAAGCCTTTTACTAAAATCATCCACGCCTGTCGAAAAACATCTTCTTGACATTAAAGAAAGTCAAACATTTTTATCAGGATGCGATGCACTTCTCAAAAATAAAAAAATCTTTTCTTACGTAATCTCTCTCCAGAGCTAAAAATACAAAACTTCTGTAATATCAGTAGTTTGTACTAGTTTGGCTTGGCTTTGCCTGACTTGGAAGTGGAATTGGAATGGTCGACTCAGTGGTTTACTTTTTTTGTGAAGGATCATGGCCATATAACACACCATGACCAAGTCTGTTGTAAATCTTCCTTCTTGACACATATCCCTTTTCAAAGGGAAATCAGGGAGCTTTAACAACCTACTTTGGACTCTTTTCTTGGATTTTCTCTTTAAAGTAGTTTTTAGAGTATTTGGGAGAGACGGAGAAGAGGGAAGATAAAAATGAATGGTGTGTCTTGTTATGATCATGATGATGATGATGATGATAGTAATGCACATGCATTACATTACAATGTCTCCTCTTTCGTTTTTTATATTGTCTCCCTGATTATCTTTTTATCTCCCCCGCACTACTTGAGTGAAGAAGACGGGAGAGAAAAGCTGTTTACGCCATTGTTCAGCTTTAGTGCATCTTCCGTAATTGAGATTGAGACATCTTCATCTTGTTTCCTAAATGGAGGTGCTTTGTTGTTGTGGTTCAACGAGTAAACTTTGAAGTGCTTCTGTTCTTTTGATGGAGACACATGCAATGCATTCCTGAAAGCGGAGCAAAGCCAAAGCCACACAAGATGACAAAGAAGTCCTTGAAAGAATATGTGTTCCTCTTTGTACGTGAATGTCCACAAGGGAGACCTTTCACTATGAAAACAGACGACAACCAAAAGCATCCATATCCATCCTCATCTCCTTCTTTGGGAAAAAATGCAGATTTCTATTTTTTACTGAATGATGCACATTGTTTGCCGTCGCAATCGCAGTAAAAGGCAAAAGTGCATTACATTCATTTATACACCGAAGCTTCATTATCATTTCAGGAGGCTGGTTTCAACTCATTTCGGTAAAAAGCCTGAGCCTGGGACACAACAGCTATTCATTCTCTCAAAGAAAATGGGAAAAGAAAGAAAATGATTGTTGGCCGACCTCAGAATCATGTATCTTGTTCCACTTACCATTTTCTACCCCTTTCCATTTCCTCTTCTGTGGAAAACGATATCTCCAACTACGACTCACTGCCAAAGACAAACCCTACAGATAAAATGTAGTACTTCATATGAGATGCGATATATCTATGAGCAGCTACTCATACTCTTACTCTTACAGATACAGAATGCAATTCTTCGTGTTTGATGTGATCCGATTTTTTTTGCCTAAGGATTCCCCCAAAAGGGAAAACTCCTCAGGGAGTGCTCTCCTTTTTCACAAGGAAAACTCTCATAATGACAAAATATTCCCTTTTCTCTCCATATGAATGCTTTATTTATCTTCTTGTATCCAACCCTAAAGTTCTCTGATTGCAATTGAGAGTAAAGTGGGATGATTGCATTCAACTCTGTTGTAATATGAGGTCCCGGCTCCCACCGACGTCTTTGAGTCATTCGGGTTTGGTGCCACGGTTTCAAATACAACTGTGACTTTACGTCTGAGTCAGCAAAATACAATGCAGTATTGTAGCTTGGGGTCTGTGTACCGTAGCTTCTGCAACTCTTTTTTTCTCTCAAATTTCCTCCGTTTTCGATATTTTTTTGTGCGGATCTGGATGCAAGACATTAAGAATTCAGAGAAGGAATGAGGATAGGAAGACATAAACATAAAATAGGGGAAGTTATTAGGGAAATTATCAGTGGGAATTCTCCATTCACTTTCAAAAGAGTAACAACCTATTTACTCACTTTATGAAGTGTTTCTTTGATTGTAGATACTTTTCATGAAAATACGATCATTCGATCGATGAGGATTCACGAATCGTTTCCTGACTGATGAGACTTAATTCGGATCGGAGCTTATTTGTTCCAATGCCAAAATAGCAGTTTTCATTGTAGTAGTGATCGACGTGTTGAGGTCGGCGTTATATAAATTTGGTCTAAAAAAACTATTTGCGATTGCAAATCAAATAATATTGCAATAGCTTTTCATTCAAGCCTCATTCTTCCCCTAACAAGAGTAGATTATTAGAAAATATATTTTTCAAAAGTATTAAATGTCAAAGTCTTTGAAATTCGATGTTAAGAAAACTTTGAAGGATGAAATGAACTGTTCTTTTTCGGTGAAGTGTGTAAATCGACGAACAAGGCTTTTCATTGTTTTAAAATTTTCATAGCATTGAACATAATTGACATTTTCCAGAGGATCTGTCTAGGAGGAGCTTTGAAAGCCCAGTCCATATATTTTTAAAGGAAAAGTCCAACTTTTTCAGTCGTCAGTTGTTGCTGTTTTTCAAAAGAAAAGGAAGAAACAGGTCGAGGTCTCGTTCTATATACATTATTTTTAATGACAATATTGTTCATATACTTAGGCCTACTACTTAGGTCTATGCATATTTAAAAAGTATGTGGGTGGAATTTATTTTTGGTTTTAGAAAGTGTAAAATGATGAGATAGAGACATGTGTGTTGTTTTTTTAAATGTCAGTCTGTGTCTGAAACTGAATGCCACCTTCCCCCGCTTCTGCTTAAAGAAGTTTTTAATTATGGTGGGAACTTTTTAGGGATGGGGATCATGTTTTCATGACTTTGCTCCAATAAATTTTTGCTTGTTTGACAGATATCGGTCGAAATTTGGTGGTTTTTGGGACTTCAAGGCATGGCATGTCTACATCCGCGGAAAGTATGTATGTATAAGTTTATCCCATTTGGTTGTCGTGTTGTCATCGGGAAATCATGAGGTGGACACATGTGGGCCAAGCTAAGTAAGCACAACTTCTCCTCCACTTATGGGACAGGACGCCTCAGTAAACCTCTCGCTATTTGTTTGTTTGTACTACTGTACCCACCTATATTTCCCAGTGTCAAATAAAACAGAAACTTTTTTTCGATAGTAAAAAATATTTTGCCTGATTTTCTTGGTTTTCCGAACAGAAGAACCTGATCCTACTAACCTGTCCCTGTCCCACTCTTGACAAGGAACGTGAGAAGTGATGCCAAAGTACAAAGTTTGCGGGAGTCATAATATTGTTCATTTTGACAATACACATTTTTCTACCTTTCCCCACTTTTGCTCAGCTCACGTTCTCGTTTTTTATTTTCTCGAAAAAAAAGACCGACCAAAGGAGGAAAAAAGCTGTCCGCTCCAATTCACCTCATTGGTTTGTTTGCTGTCCAAGAAGAAAAGGATTGTGTGATCTGCTGATGTGATGCTCTTAATCCAACATCAACTTGTTCAGTTTCTTGCTTCGTAGTTCTTTCCTTCTTTTTTTTCACTTCTCTTACCATTTTATTTGAAAATAGAAAGAAAGAAGAAAATAGTTTTAGTTTTTTCCCTTGAAAAAATATCAAGTAAATTATAAAGAGTAACCCATTTAGCAATCAAACCACTCTCCTTGTTTTTCTCTCCGTTGAGAAGAAGCTATAAAGCCCTTTCACTCACAATCGTCTAGACTCTCTAATGGTCACAGATACTTTGTTTCCTTTCTTTGAACTGCCATAAAAACTAGGATGTCCAGGTTGGCGTGGCGTGGCGTGTGCAAATGTATCGGAATTAGTAAGTAGTCGTAGTGGCGATTTTTTTTCAAGGTGTCTTATCTCATGAAAAAGTTAGAAGTGATGGGATGGATGTGATGTCGTGTTTTCTTCCTCTCCATCTTCTTCTAAAATTCAATGTGCCCTTGGTCGGAATTAGTACAACCATTTCTATTCGATTCACTCAGCCACCTACAGAGATACAAGCACATTCCAGGAAGGAACAAACAAAGCGCTGGAGAAAAATGTGGAGTTTTTTTCTTCTTTGATATACTCCTCAGGACATCCTTGTTGGTTGCCGCGCTCAAACCCAGCTGGGCTTCCTTGCTACCGACTTGGTTGCTGGACGTTGGACTGACCAGATAACTCAAGTGTTTCATGGTCGCTGTCTAAATATACGAAAGTGAAACAAGATAAAAACAAATATTGAATGGTTTCATGTATTACATCTTATTTGCTTTCTGCTGCTTTTCTTGGTTAACTGAAGCCAAAATAGAGATATCTTTTAATCCAAAGATCAAGTGAGGCAGATTTGGGACAGGTTTCACTTGGCAAGATACCTTCCTACTGAGCGAGCAACAAAAACTTCACTTTAAATTCTACAAAAAAAAATATAGAAGAAACACATTTACGATTCCATTGAATTTTGTCCAGTCCATTGCAAAGGAAATAAAAATCGTTGTCCTTTTTTATTTTCACAATGACTCCAGGAAAAGTGGTCATTTTCAGAGAATAGAGAAAATAAGGAAGCTAACCATAATATTTTTTATCTGCAATTGAGAATCTATGACCTGTCTATCTGTCCTTGAGGGAGATGTAAGAAAGAATATGCGGAGATGCCACCAAGGTATTACTTCCACCTAAGTAATATGAAGAGTAGTATAGGTTTTTGTTATCTGGGGACGAGTGTACAATCAAGAAATCGACTCGGGTTTTTTTTTTCTTCTCTTTATATGATCACTGGAGAAGCCTTTTTCTACTCTATTTATGGGTGTATAAGACCGGCTACTCATTTTTTATCTTTTTTATTCCCCATTGGTATAGCAAAATGGTGCTTTCAGTTGTTTCAAGCTAGCTGGAAGTATCAGTAGATGATACTTGAAGTGAAGAGGTCATGCATATAGATGGGAAATGGGAAAGCGTGATTTCCCGTCTTAACAGATATTCTCAACTCATCTGAAAAAGAATATGAAATTGGGGTCCTTGAATAAATACTCGAAAGTCAAAAATGCTCTAAACCATGTTCTTTCTTTTACCGCCCTAAATTCACAAATAAGACGTTTCAGAGATAATATCATCTATCGCAGAAAGTATAATCTATCGAAAGTCTGGGAAGAAATGAGCGCTTGGTTTAACTTGTCTTGGCCTAAACTTAAACATTTTTGTTCATTTTTACGCGCACCGCTTGCAAACTGTGTGATTGGACGAGAAAGTATTGATTATGGAGCACGTATGTTCCACCAAGCTATTTTGTATGCACACTTTCTCCTAAAATATTCCGGGAAAGAATGGGGAACGAGGAAATGAGAAAAAAAAATCTTGTAGGAGGCATAAGAAAGTGAGAAAGCTCTTCTGGTCTAACTCAAGTGATATCTTCATATGATCCTACTATCTCTATTGCATCATCTTGTTTTGAATTAGCCAGTGAATCAAATATATGGAAGCTGTTTGGCTTGGACATGTCTATTTCCTCCGTTTTACTTTGCCTAACAAGTACATGCAACTACCCACGTGTAATGCCAAGCAGGGTTGGCATCCAGGATTAAGTGATGAGCATTTTTTTAAGAATAAGTCTTGAAAAACAAGATTATTCCTCCTTTTTTTATCTCCACTCTAGTCGAAACAGTTGGTTTATTGTTTTTACAGGAATTCCAAGGATTTACAGGAGTGAAGTGAAGCACGCTTTCAGACAGAAAAATTCTTTGCGTTTTCCCAAAAGTCAAGTGCGAATTGAAGGCATGGGAGTGAGAGAGAAGTGAACAAGTTAAAGCTAAACGAAACCATATACTACTACACCAACCAAACTAGACGATGTGTTATTTTTATTCCGATCTGATCCTGATGGAATATCAGTATTTTTTCACCGGAGGCTATTGAAACATTGTGTTTTGCTCAGCGAACCTTAAAACATTTTTTTTAGTTTGGTTTGGTGAAGTGAATTCAGGATTTACTTACCTCCATCTCAACCACGCGATGCTTAAAGCTCTTTTCTAGGAAAAAAAATGCTTTTTCCTTTCTCCATGTGATCCGAATCCGATTCATCCTCCCGCAAGTAACGATTTCTCTCTTGTGGAATCCTTAGATAAAGTGTCGTATAGTGCTGTACATGAAACAAGACAGTTATAAGTAGTACTGTTACTACTCGTGGTAGTGGGTGAGTGAGGTGTGATGCCATAAGCTTAAAAGCTTTTTTACTGGTGTTTGCTTTTTTTTCTCTCTTTTTCCACTCGTTAGAAACTTCATCCTCCTCGATCGACAAGTGTCATCGTGTTCTTGACGGCGGCGGTAGAGCTGAGTCGAGTGAAAATGTATTTTTATTTCTGGTGATGTGATGTGAGTCAGATGAAAAATGTCATATAGCCTGTTTCCTTCTAGTCTAGTAGCTCTTATCGAATGAGAGGGTTGATGGTTGATGAGAACTTGACTTGTCCCATTTCACAGAAGCACATTTTCCAATATCGCTTTGATCATGATGGAGATGATGATGATGGTAGCAACTATTGATGATGGTGATAGTGCGATGATATGATCCCTTTTCCGCTAATTTTTTTACTACTACGGAATAAAGTCATAAAGCACAGCTATACTTATTTCAGCCGATGTTTCAAGAAAGCAACTTGTTGAAATTCAACATGAAAAAAATGCGAAGGAAACGTCTATCTTGGTAATGGATAAATGGAATGGATGGAAAAAGATGGATCCAATCCGTTTTTTTTTTCACTGAACAAAAATAAAGTGCCTGTGTCAGTCAAAGGATCCAGAAAAAA